>JAUEKT010271731.1:0-11989 GCA_031762655.1 Doris verrucosa
GAAAGGTTCGAGCTTAGTCGCTGTTCAACAGTCGTAAGCGTAATGAACAGAAATAATCGGCAAAATGTTCATGATGCTTGGTAGACGGCTACTAGGCTTGAAAATTCTCTGCCCCCCGGTCCTTAGGTCCTTAGGTCAAAGAGATATAAATAGTACCTATATATAAGTAGGTACTATTTATATCTCTTTGCCCTAGGTCCTTCCTTGCTCTCTTTACTTGTGTTTAAATAGCTTGGCATTGTCTGGCCCTCTTCAAGACTCCCGGCTGTTATTACACGTGTTTTTTACCCTTTGTTATTACGTCTGTGCTCCTAGGCATTCCCACGGGGTCATTACAATCTTCTTCATAAAAGACTCATGACGCTGGCTGTACACCTCCAAGAACGAGTACACGAATGATGAGAATAATGCAATCAATATATTTGCACCCACTCACACACATGTCCGTTTATAAGTTTGTGTTCACTGTTATATATATATATACGTCTTTCATTCCTTGCTCCAAGTTATTTGAAACTAAATACCCTATCGTCAATTGAATATCCTGTCATAAGTTTTGTTTTCAAGGTCATGTTATGGATTTTATTGATTGAAAGGAATTACCTACCAACCAAGCTCTTGCTGCAGAGTGTTGTCCTCTTACTTACGATAGTCTGCCCCATTGTTGGAGTAAGCCCAAAAGCTTAATGAGCAGTACACGCACTGACACACACAGACGTGCTGTGTAATTTCGGTCATGGAAAGGGGCCCACAAGTATTGTAGACCTTGTTTGGAAGTTAATTGTGCATCCTTTCTTTAATGATTGGTTTTATGGATGTTTGTGTGGATAAACAACATCTCTGTATTCTTTGAACATTTAATTAACGCACTTTCCAAAATATATATACACTGTAGACGTGCTTTCATGTATAGTTTATCAGTGTATATATAAGCCTTTGGTTCACCCAAGACGTTTTATAATTTGAATGAAACAGAAGGGATTGAAATTTGATGAAATGACAACCGGATTTACAGTATGTTGTTTTTATGCAACCCCTTCCAGTTTTTTCTTGTTTGGATCGTTTGGTTGTTGTTTGTTGTTGTTTTTTGTATTAAAACAACTTAACTCTTTTGAGTTTGGAGTGCTTTTGTCCATGTCTTTAAAAGAGTTTGAAACTTGGGTTAACATTTTCTTCAAGCCCTGTGTCTATTTTTAAATGAATCACAGATGTAAACAGCACTGTATATCAAATCAATCGTAAGACAGAACTGAAGTATTGATGCATTTAATTCATCCATGTTTACAGCGTAAACTTTCATAGAGGCACTGTGAAGCTGGCTGTCTGCTGCATCAATTTCATCTGCTGTGTGCAGTGCGGGGTTGCTCACGCTCATCAAGGAGTTAAGACATTTGCTCAAGTTATGCTATTTTTAAGACGATTTGTAAATTCCAATCTGAGATGTAATCAGTTTTGCATGTTTATTTATTTTATGGGAAAGGGAAGAAAAAGACTGGTTGGGGGAGGGTGGAGGGTGGTGATAAGAGTTGTGTATGGAATGGATGCATTAGACTGTCATATGCTGTTTGTCATGCATTCTTTTTTTTTTTTACATTTTACTGTTAATTCTGTTTGTTCAAGCCTTTGGAGAAAGCAGGTTTTCCCTAGGAATGTAAATTAGTTTCTCTTGCACCAGAGCTAAAATATAATTGTTTCTAATTAATGATGTTTTCCTGCTCTTTCCCAGACTACGGATGGCGCCCGCTTGTCCAAGCTGTGTGAAAACAATCAGCTGGTGGACTGCTTCTTTGATGATGTCACCACAGTGTACGAAGGCTTCTTGCGTGGGGTGCGCGTGTCAGGTGAGTTGGAATGAGGACGTGTCCTGGCTGTCCTCTTGAAATGTGTTGTCATTTTTGCTTGTATGGCCAGGATGCAAAAATGTTATATCTAAGCATATTATGCTTTGTGAGGGCAGCATGAGCGTTACCCACGCAAAAGAATTATAAAAGTAAAAGATAAGGGTTAAAGTTAATCTGCTGTTCAAGTTTGTTTCCATTCCAAGTGAAGGCTTAGTAATGTATCAACAGTCTTTCCTATATAACGTTTTGTCCGATATGCAGCTGTTTTATCTCATGAGATATCAAACAAAATAAAAATTTCACACTTACAAACTTGAGTCACCTGTTGTTGATTCTAAAAGATATAGCAAACGTGAGAAGAATGTTTCAAGATAGCAACTCAGAACTGTAAACCTCAGCCAAGAACTCCTTGCATGGAGTTATATAAAAAGGACATTTCAGGTCATAGTGATAATACCACTCTAGATATGCTCTCCATGCCTTCTAGAGATAACAATGTTTACATTTCCATAGGCTAAATTTGCACACAAGAAATTTAAACTGTCAGTCTGCTAGTGCTAGACATGAATTTCTTTCCTGCAATCTTAATTGCCCTTATTCGCAGCAGCCAGGTTTTGCTAGTGGGCTCTCTGTCTATCTTACAATATTTTACTTTCCTTTAG
This sequence comes from Doris verrucosa, assembly GCA_031762655.1. NCBI lineage: Eukaryota > Metazoa > Mollusca > Gastropoda > Nudibranchia > Dorididae > Doris > Doris verrucosa. The sequence continues at coordinate 2,504 of JAUEKT010271731.1, forward strand.
TCTTAATATTTCTTCGTAAATAATTGGAAAAAAACAGATGATATAGACTCTAGTTCTTGAAAGAAATTAGAAACGAATGACAAAATAAAAAACCTTTCTGATGCATAGAAGAATAATGCGAGATACTTATCGAAGCAGTTTTCTTTTTCTTTTATTTTGATTCTGTCCAAAGTTGAGATCAAAATTAATTTTATTATGGTCTTTCCCAGGTAATTCTCAATGCCTGGGATGGAAACCAACCCCCACTACACCTTTCCAGTGGCTGACCTACAAAGAGGTAATTACTTGAATACTTTTAAGATTATATTGTCTGCAGTGTGTGTCTTTATCTGCCACCTATGCTGAAAGGGCTACCAATGCTTAGAGATGTTTCAAGCCTCACACTTGCTCTCATTTGAGTTGCAAATGTAATGATTTTACCCTCAAACTCCATACTTGCTCTCATTTGAGTTGGAAACTGTGGTTTCACCTTCAACCTCCATATTTGCTCTCATTTGAGTTACAGACTGTACTGTTTCACCCTCAAACTCCATACTTGCTCTCATTTGAGTTACAGACTGTGTGGTTTCACCCTCAAACTCCATACTTGCTCTCATTTGGTTTGCAGACTGTCTGATTTCACCCTCAAACTCCATATTTGCTCTCATTTGTTGCAGATTGTGTGATTTCACCCTCAAACTCCACACTTGCTCTCATTTGAGTTGCAAACTGTGTGGTTCCACCCTTCAAATATTGACATGACTTTAATTAGTCATGGTTATTGTGTATAGAATCAAATCTATTTCAAGCTGAGTAGGTAATCATCAGGGGAAACATTTAAAAGTTGGCGCCCAAGTATGCATTTCACTTCACATCATTAATGCCTATGATCAAACACAGGTATTGTTCTTACGTACCCTGCAAAGTGATAACAGCATTTTTATATTGCCATGTAAAAGATGAACATTTTTCCATTGTTCACAGGTTGAGCAACGATCCATATCTTTTGGTGATGGCTTGTTAACCCTCGGCCTGGAAGCAAGCAATGAGACTTTTGTTGGAATTTACTCTCAAAACAGACCAGAAGTAAGGCGTATTTAATTTGCAAAGATTGCCTACTATCTCCTTTATTTTACAGCTTTTTTTTTTTACATGGATAAAGTGAAAGTTGAATCATTCAAATTTATAATTGTAGAAAATTGTGCTTGCGGTTTTGAAAAGAAGTAAAGATTGACTAGAAGCAATTAAGAACAAGTCCACTTAATGGCAATAGAATTAAATCTAAACAGAAATCAAAGAATAAGACTAGCAGCCGATAATTTCAGACTCAGCATACATTTTGAGTTAAAGACTTTTTTCCAATACAATATTTATCCTTCAATAAGTTGAGCTACTCAACACATTCTACTGCAAAGGCACAGGAGTTTTTAATCAACGACATCGAAGTCAGAATCTTATGTATCAAATACTGTGATTTATTCAGGAAAGCAACCATAAATCTTATCCATGTTAATTGATTTTTTTTTTCAATTAAAAAAAGTATTTGACTTGCTTTAATTGAATTGAATGATTCTTGCTGCCTTAAGTAATCCCCTTACAGTTTTTTTATTTGCTCTTTTAATACGTCCATATCACTGATTTTATTTTTTCACAAATATAGTTAAAAACATAAATACTGACATTGCTTATAGTTTCCTCATTTTTTACTATAGTATTTGTCTTTCATATTTCTGTTTTGTCTCAATTCATCTTTACATCATGCCACATCTTAAGCAGTGAAATTATTTTAAAGTCACCTCTCACACTAACATTAACCCCTTACTCTCATTTGTTTTTTCAGTATACCATCGCAGACCTGGGTATCTTCCGCCACTCAATGGTGTCAGTGCCCCTCTATGACACCCTTGGAGCAGAAGCTTGTGTATTCATTGTCAACCAAGGTTAATAGCAATACATTTTTCTTTCTTATTTTATGTAGTTTGCGCATTTTAATAACCTGATTAATAATTACAAGGCTTCATGGGGTTAGAAATACTGAGCTGAGGAAAAGAAGATAACAACTAAGAAGGAGTGTTGAGATTCAGAGATGGCTTCGGCGATAGGTTGGTCATATGTTAAGGAATACAAAGACATCATAACTCAAACTTTACGATGGAACCCATGTCAGAGAAAGGAGATAAGAATACCAGAGCATGTGGAAAAGGAACCTTGAATTAGACCTGAGAAAGATGGGATATTTTGTAATAAAGAGAGACATTACCCTTTGTTAGGTTGAGTGAAGAGCTCTTGTTGACTGTTTAATAAGCCAATATTCTTATCTGAATCAGGTATTGCTAACATTCTTCAAAATCCACCCCTCCCTTTCCTCCTTTTAGCAACCGATTTTCTACTTTATCCATTCTCTGGGGTGATAAATCTGCTTCAATTAAAAAGCTTCTTATTTCAAGTAGATTGCACACTTTTATTTCAATTTGAACATTAAATGAATTGATCTACATCCTCATCTTTATCTTCTTTTTGTCTAGATGAGGCATTATGATTTTCATTTCTTCGTTAACATTGGAATGGAATTTATTTTGTCTCATTGTCTTGTCATCGTATGAAAGTATTTATGCTCTTTTTTCCCCACTCCAGCAACCTTAAGTGTAATTATTTGTGACACCAATGACAAAGTCAAGAAACTGTTGGACAGACGGAAAGAGACACCAGGCTTGACAACCATCATCCTCATTGACCCCATCAATGAAGAAAGCAAGGAAATGGCAGCCAGGGAGGGGGTGAAAATTATGCAGGCCTCAGAAGTAGAAGTAAGCAACAAACCCCTAAAATACTTTCTTACTGTCTTTACCATGCTTCCTTTTTTCTCTTCTCCTTTTTTTTCTTTCCCTCCCCCTCTCTCTCTCATTTCGTGTCTTTAATTGTTTTCTTGAAATATTTCTGTTGAGAGAGAAATAATGCCTACTAAACAGGCAGAACGGACATTATTTGCTGAGTAAGAAAATGTTTTTGTGTAATATTTCCAGGTACTATTGAAGAGTTCCCTTTTTGGATTTAACCCAACCTTAAAGCTTGAATAAGATCATTACTTGAACAGCCTTTTTTTCTTCTTCGGAAAGTCATGCCTTTCATTCTAGTGAATGAGACAGTGCTGCCAACCTACTGCCAAAAGGGCAGTATAGTATTGTACGCTTTTTAAACAAATTTCTGCCTTTTTTTCAAGATTGTATACTTTTTTGCATGATTGTAGTCATATTATTTTAATGGAAAATACAAGTGGTTGAGTCTGTTTGTTTAGATTGTATACTTTTACCCAGGGGTTGGCAGCTCTGATGAGAGCTAAACATGTACAAAACTTTATCTGAAGTAGTTTATAAATAGTTGCTTAAAAGTGCAGGTAATCAAGTATTGTGTAGTAATTATTGGTATGGAGAGGAAATGGCACATAGTGACCAAAGCTTTCCAAGAAATAACTGATATCAAGTAGCTGAGAATTCTACTCTTTTTATGAATATGAAAAAAAAAACACCATAAGACTAAACAATGATGTTTTACTTGTCTTCTTCAGAAACTGGGATCTGAGAAACCAGCTGAGGCGAAGGTATGTCATGCTTAGTTATCCTAAAAGTTTACTGTGATATATAACTTGCACTGATTTCTGACAGCTCCCATGTAAATTTGCATGCACAGAGTAATGAAATTATAATGCATCAGCCTCAAATGATGTGTATTTGTAAACTTTTTCTTTAAGTAAGCTGTTTTATTTCACATTTGAGTTTTTTATGCTACTTACTGTATTGCTGATATGAGTGATACTTACTTTATTGTTGATATGAGGGATAACATAACTGATGTTTCTATACTTCGCTATATAAGAAATATCATAACTCAACTTTTCTAACATCGACAAACTTAAACTTTCAAAATATTAAGAAAACTTCAGATTTTATGAATATAGAATGCGAAAATTGATACAGGATTTGAACGCAGAAATAGGCTAACTCAGGTTAATCACCCTACAGTTATAGCTGGAATTCAGCAAAAAATGTCATATATGCGCTGTATTATCAACAGTGATTTCCTTATCTTTAAGATGTTGATGCATTTTTTCTCTCATATTTGTTTTTTTTTTATTTTCATATTCAATAGGTTGAGACATAATGTTTTTGACATTGAATTAAACAATGCATTTCTTGTGTTTCCTTGCAGCCTCCTCAACCAAGTGATTTATGCATGGTCTGTTACACTAGTGGCACCACAGGTAATGTACATACCATTGTTTTGTGTTTTTTTTCTTTCATTCAAACATAAGGTGTGGAGGTGTTCCCAGTTTCTCTTTTACATCTCTCTGTCCTATGACTAAGTCACAAGCCAAATTTAATGTTTGTGTTTCTTTGAACTTTTTACAAGAGCAGCCTGCAACGCTTATATAATATGGGAGTTGCAAGAACCAGAAAAGTAGACTTAAGATTAAGGCTGGGACAGACTTGGATTTAACTTCTTTTTTTTTTACCCCAAGATGGCAGCAAATGGTTAAAAATATTATCACATAGAAAAGGGACTTTTGACATTCATTTGTCTACCAATTTGGCTGTTCGTTATCGCAGCTAAAAGAAACTTACTTTGTCCATATTGTAATGACTTCTTGTTTTTTTATAAAGATGAATGAATTATTTTTCAACACATACTATAAAGGTCAGTGTATAGAGTTTTTTAGGAACAATTTTTTCTACTTCAAATGAAATGTTGCTGTGATGACAAATAAATGATATTAAGATAACTTCTTTACTTTTTTCCCCTTTTATAAATATTTCAGGCACACCTAAAGGAGCCATGCTTTCCCATCGCAACATTGTGGCATCTGTTTCTGCTTCCCTGAAGCAGTTGGTGAGTTCTTTATTATGGCAGAACATTTCTTACCTTTTAACTTAAAGAAAAATAAATGATAACAGTGAAGCTAGGGGCTTTAGACAAAAAGTAAGGAATAGCACCTTAAAAACAAAGACAAAGAAGATGCACAGGAAAAAACAGAAAAAAATCTCGACGCAAGCGGGGAATGAACCCACAACTCCTGCATCGGCAGTCATGGCCTCGTCATAAAGAGAAAAGGCTCTACCAACTGAGCCAGCTACATCCTTTGTGGCGATCCTTTGTAGTCTCTGTGACTAGGTGGTGAGTGGCGACGCAGACGTCACAGGTTCATTCCTGTATGCGTCAAGATTTTGTCTTTTCCTGTGCATCTTGTCCGTTATTTACTTGTTACCTCATAGAAGCGGGACATTATGGCAACTCATTGTCCCTTTAATGGCAAGTGGTTAGCAGGCACTGCAGAAGCAATCTGCTAGGTTTTCTTTCTTTTTTTTTTTCTTTTCTTTAACCATTTTTTATCTTGCTACTTCCTTTGAATTCATTCAAAATGGCTAAAGATGTTAAGTGGGGAACGTTTCAAACAAATAAATTTGTCAATGTTTATCTTTTTGACTGTTGTTCAAATCAATCTTGATGGCTTCTAGCCGATTGCTTGGTCAATACACAAGGCCTTCATTTCCTAAATATTCTAATTATGAGGTTCAATTTTGTTTTTAAATGAAACTCTTTGTATACATTCATTTCTGAAGATGTTTAAATGGAGTAATTAAGGAATAGTCCTGGTAAACCAGATTGTAGGTGGCTGGTAGTAAGTCTACTGCTGTCTTTTCCTTTTATTTCTCTTTATCATTTATTTTTTATCATATTATTCTTTCTTCTTAATTCTTAATCAAAATCAAATTGAAAAGCTCACACTTTTCCATTACCCTTGAACAGGATGCTTGTGGCATGACTCTCACCCCAGAAGACCGCCTGATTTCATATTTACCTCTAGCACATTCCTATGAAAGAGCTCTGGAGGTAATTGCTACTTTCGTGTCTGTTGGGAAGATAAAAATAAATAAATTGAAGTTTATGACTTTTAGGATGTCTGGACAAAATGTATGAACACTTGTCAGTATCACCAAAATAAACCTGTTTCAGAACAAAGACGGTTATGCCTTACGTTAATGTGTGAAGTGAATTTCATAAATTTACTGAAAGGCATTTCATTAGGTTGACACTTTACCCAGCATGGCTGTTGCCATAAAACATTGAGATTAATCCCCCAATCTGGTGGAAGATTGAAATATAATGTTTTTTTATGGAAAAAAGCACTCTTTTTTTATATTATGTGGAGAATGTTATGCATGAGTAAAATAGTAATAGCAGTAGTAATTGTAGAAGTATTGTTGCTGTCTGTACTTGAATGCTTTATTTGGTTTCCATAAAGATTATGCTTAACTGTATTTATTCATGAGAGAGGAAAGAACAATTTATTGAGATAATAGATTTTCTTATTTTTTTGAAGGGCATGTATTTTTTATATTCTTTTCTCAGAGCTGTCTTCGCCTATTTCAAATTTCACTTGAAGAACCTATTATTGGACCATGTAGTTTATCTTATGTTTAATTTTCACTATTTCTCAATTTCCTTTTCCTCCTCAGTCTGTGTTTTTAATGGTTGGAGGAGAAATTGGCTTCTTCCAGGGCGATGTCAGGAAACTGATGGATGATATTAAAGAGTTGCAACCCACCATTTTCCCATCTGTTCCGCGTCTTCTGAACAGATTTTATGACAAAGTTAGTCCTCTTGCTTTTTAATATTAGAAGACCATTCGTATATGAAACAGTTTATGGAATTTACTATAAAAGATTTGATTTGAACTATCAAACTTGAAAGGAAATACAAAATTAGGACTGAAAGGAGTTAAATCAAATTATTATTTAACAGCTTTATTATTATCTTGATTATCTTTAAATGTAATCTTGTGTTACTGTTAAAAAAATTCTAACATTGATGACATAGTCTGCAAATCATTATTAACTTCAGAAAGTTTAAAGCCAACTTTTTGCTTTCCGCCAATAATTCTTACATTTTATTATGATAATTAAATATGTTTGAATTCACCTAACATACAAACAGAAGAAAGTCACCGTCATGAAGCCATTCTTCCTTTTTTTTTATGAATAGGTCCAAAGTGGTGTAAATGCAAGCAAAGTCAAGAAGCTTCTCTTCAACATGGCTCTGAACAGCAAAACAAAAGAGCTGAAAAGGTGAGAAGTAAAAAATTATGAAAATGCCTAGTTTGGATATTTTGTTGATTTCTCTCAGAACACTACAATTTACATGCATCTTCCTTACATAGGATGTACATGTAGCTCTTATTCTTTATGTGAAATCAATTAAATATAGTAGATATACCAGATGGCTGTCATCTGATTTCTATTAAATACAGGCAAAGGATTTGTTTTCCTTTATTTTTCATCTAGGGAGATTATCTTGTATTGAATTGAATAGTATTTTTTGCTTTTTTGAAAGTTTAACTAAGTTGCTCTTATTTTTCGAGTGCGACCTAAGGAGGATTGCCTTCAGGTTCCAATCCCTCTGACCTCAGGTTTTGGCAAATTAGGTTGCTTGATATATACTTAAGTCTTAGGGAGACAAAATTAACAGAGGAGTTGATCAAAAGCATTATTAGTGCGAGGATATGGACTGAAAATCTGTTTTTGTTTATTTCTCTCTTTTATAATTTTTAATATCAACATATTCTTTTCAGAGGTGTGATACGAAACAACAGTATCTGGGACAAGGTTGTTTTCCGCACTGTCCAGGCCGCCCTTGGTGGGAGAGTTAGGGGAATCACTACCGGCTCTGCCCCCTTGTCCGGGTCTGTACTTTCATTCCTGAGATGCATCGTGGGTTGTCCAGTAAGTTAGTTTTCTGTACCATGAACTCATATTCAAAGTATTACCGTTGATTTGGGTTTCCTGTGGCCTCCTTAAATTCAAGGAGACTCCTTGAGTACTGAGTTTTGGTAATATTATCATTAAATTCTCCTTAAAAGCTCCTTGGATTTTCAGTTTAGGAGAAAATTCCTTGAATTTTGTGACATTGTGTTAAAAAAATCAGCCCTTGTCAGTTAAAATTCGAAAAGTCGTGAGATCGTTGGTGAAGGTGAATGATAAGCTTAGCTCTATAATTGATGTAGTCAAAGAAATATTTGTTGTTTTGGTCCTTAAATTTAAAAACAAATCAGCTTTAAAACTCCTCGAAAGCTCCCTGGATTTCAAAATGAAATTGCTGTAGAAACCCTGGTTGATGATACAGGCTATTATTTGTTGATTGCCAACAACTTTAACTCAAGACCTTTGAGGCAAATAATCTGTTGCTTGTCATGGCACACTTACCTTTACTTAGCACTGGCATTTCTGCAAAACCTTGATATACTCTGTGCAGCGTGTTTTGCAGAGATTTTGTTGCACATGGTGGCAGCATTTAATTTGATAAATGGTAGCTTTTTAGTCATGCCTACAACAGACCAGTCTGCAAAACAAGCATTAGTACCCAGTGGAATATGATTTGTGTTTAGAATTTAAAACATACTCTCCTTTTTTTTTTTTTATTCGCTCAATTTGCTGCCACTATGTAGGCTCTCAGTTTTCAATCTTTATTAACATTTCAATCTGCTTCATAGGAATAAAAGAAATCTCGGTTGTGTAAGCTTGACAGATATGTATAAGGGATAAAATGTCTACATTATATAATGCAGAATCTCCTAAAGCCAGTTGAAGGTTTTGGTGTTCATTTTTTTCTGAGCTTTGTCAGCTTTGTCACTTATTTTCTTCTTGCAGATATTTGAAGGCTATGGTCAGACAGAAAATGCAGGCATCAGTACTCTTACTTTGCTTGGAGATTGTGAAGCAGGTAAATAACACTATTTTATAGACCTCCTGATGAAAAAATAAACGTGAAATTCAGTCTTTCCATGGATAAACAAGTTTTCTCAACTGAAAATTCTGATAATTTCATCAGTGATCCAGATCTAAATACAGACTTGCCAACTCTTCTGATTTTAACACATTGCCAAGGGGATCAAAATTAGCCAAAATTTAATTTTTGCTTCTTTTTTTTAAATAATATTTGTGGCAAAAATACAAATGGTGTGAAGTAGGTTGAAATTGATGGCTAAAACAGCTGTGTGGAGAACAAATGCAAATTATTTCCTGCCTGATGGATGTTAGGATTATACACTTCTTGCCCAACCTGACCCGATAAAATAAGCCTAATTAATTGGTCGATCATACTCTTCTGTAATCCAAAGGCCTTTATACGATTTCCAATTCTTTGTGGCAAATTCCTATATTTAGACTGCCTCATTCCACTTATGAGGGTTCTTGGGTTGGTAGGCCTGTAAATACTAAATCAATTGAATTACTTGCTTTTTCATACAATTTTTTAAATATATAAATATGAGTCATTCTCAAAAGGTGGACTCAATTTTGGTTAATGGAGTTCAATTTTTCAAAATTAAAATTAAGATGAAATACTGGTATGTATGGCTTCATTAAGCATTTCTGAAGCTCATTTCATGCATCAAAAGATAACTTAGGCCTTATCTATGCCAGGAGACTGGTTTGAAGGCACTCATTGAATGTGATG
>JAUEKT010271953.1:0-11979 GCA_031762655.1 Doris verrucosa
GTCTCCTTTTGTAAATGTAATGCTAGATTATGTAAAGAAATTTGCGGGTTCTATGTCATCAGCTTGATGAACCATTCTATACAATTGAATAAGATATTCACGTTTCATCTATACTGAAGACTGGGTAAATCCAGATACTTTAGTTTTTCCTCATATGACAAGTCATGTATTTCCCGTATCATCTTTGCCGTTCGCCTTTGGACGTTTTCTACTGTTGTGGATTGTCTTTTATATAGAAGACTCCATTAAGAATTACCATATTCAAGAAAAACAGTACGATTTAACGACTTGTCTAATGAAAGGAACAGAAATTTGTCCAAACAGGAAACGCTTCTGAAGGTAATACCAATTAATCTATTTGCTCTATTTATACCGTCACCCAATGTGTAAGTCAAAGTTTAAGTTTCTATAAAAAAAAATAACCTCAACATCTCTTTCTTATTCAGTAACCACCAAAGAACTTGACCCAGAGAATTCAGTATGATAGATATGACCTGGGTTATTTTTACCAACATAGAGTTGGACATTCATGCGACAGTGGCCTCAACAAATAGACAACAAACTGTTGTTGTTTAAATCTATAGGTAATGCGACAATGGCATGAACAAATAGACAAATAGTAATAACATAGCTTTTTAACGTCTGTAAGTAATGCGACAGGGGCATGAACAAATAGACAAATAACATTGGGTTGTTTCTTTTTAATAGGTGAGTAATGCGACAATGACATGAACAAATAGACAAATAACACTGTTTTTTAAATCTGTAGGAAATGCGACAGCAGCATCAACAAATAGACAAATAACATTGTATTTTAAAATCTGTAGGTAATGCGACAGCATCAAGAACAAATAGACAAATAACTTTGTTTTGTTTTTTTGTGTTTTTTTTTTGTATCTGTAGGTAATGCGACAGTGGCATGAACAAATAGACAAATAACATCTATATTTTAAAAAATAGGCTCAATTTTGTATGAGCGCTACCGCCAAAACCACTGCTCCAAAAATCCTGAAACTTCGCCTGTGCCTTAGTTTTGTTCTGAACACGATACAAAGGTGAAATTCGTTACCTGATTCGGTTTGGAAGTGCGTTTTTGGCGATTGGTTGAGTCGTTTTTTACCAAACTACTTTTATCAGCCATGCTGCCGCGGCGTCAAACTTTTCTCTTTTTTTTTCTTCTTATTTCATCCGTTATACTCTTTCAGCTTTGCCTGATCATCAGCTATCCTTCCAACGTTGTTTAGCCAAACTCCCCTGCGAAATTCGCAGGAAGACATCTAGTATTTCAAAAAATTATAAATTAAAATGACACTCATAATGATTAAATAAGGTACTAATTTAGTAATAGATCAATATAGAGAAAGTGAGGAGTGTAAGCTGGCTCAGCAGGTAGACTGCTTTCTCTTTGTGTCAAGGTGAAGGGGGCTGATACAGAAGTAATTGGTTCGAGCCCTGTTTGTGTTAGGGTATTTTTTTGTCTTTTGCTCTGCATTTTTCTTGTTCTTACAGGCCTGTTCAATTCCTTTGTCTGTTATTTACTTAAGTAAGGTACTGTTTGCTTGACTTGAAAAACCATATAGTGTTTACAAAAAAAGTTTTGTAAGTTTTCTCACAAATATGTAATTGTTTATTATTATTTATATTTTCCCTTTCTTGTCTTGTTCTTTTATTTTGTTTTGTAGAATGTCTTATCTGTAATGGGCCAGATTAGATGATGTGATAAGTGAATTGTCAATGAAAATGGTGGAAGATGCAAAACGTACACTTCAGCACTGTTAAAATTTGAGGTTAACAGAAACAAAAATTGGCCTGTGGACGCAGATTTGAATGCTTGACTTCACTGTGCCTGAATAGACTTCTAAATACGACAATTCATGTATTTATCAAGTGAATTAAATAAAAAAGAATTCAATGTCGTGAAAATGCAAGAAAGGAGAGAGATCTCAATTATGGTCAGATTTTTTTCTAAAAGTGAAAAGGAAACTTCCTATAACTTGCTTCGTGAGATCCGTAAGTAGATTGAAACAACTAGATAGCAATATTTGAAAGAAACGAAGTCAAAATTTACAGCAGCCCTCTTACTCTCTTATTTTTTCTTCTTTCACACAACAGGTGATGTCGCTGTCTGGGAAGAGAGTGATTCAGATCGCCTGCGGCAGTCGTGACGCCCAGACCCTGGCCCTGACCGATGACGGCATGGTTTACTCGTGGGGTGATGGGGACTTTGGCAAGCTGGGCCGTGGCGGCAGTGAGGGCTGCAACACCCCCCACGCCGTGGAGCGACTGACAGGTCAAGGGGTCATTCAGATAGAGTGCGGCGCCCAGTTCTCCCTGGCCCTCACCAAAATCGGCCAAGTGTGGACATGGTAGGGGCGCACGAGTGGACGTTTAGTAAAGATGATGGTAATAGTGACCGTTTATATGGCGGCAAATCTCACGTTAAAATACAAGTTCTAAGCGCCTGATGGTAAAGATGTCAAGTCATGAAAGTATGAATTGGAAAGGATGTAAAAGTACCATTATAGTATGAAATTTGTACGTGTGACTCTTTTTTATCTTTTTTCTTATTTTTCATTGTTCTTCATGGGTTTCTCTTACTGCTATTTTTCCCCCCACAGGGGCAAGGGAGACTACTTTCGGCTTGGTCATGGCTCGGATGCACATGTGAGAAAACCGCAGCTAGTAGAAGGATTGAAAGGAAAGAAGATTGTCCATGTGGCAGTGGGTGCATTGCACTGCCTGGCAGTTACAGACACAGGCCAGGTAAGGGAAGACTACATGTGGGTGACTGAAGATAAACTAAACATTTTACAGGGACAGGTTTACAATGTAAATATAATGATTTCAGAAAAGAATTGACTAGTCGTCCGATGTTTCAGATCACTAAAGTCCTAAATATTTTTAGTAAACTTGTAGAGTTAAATTTTACCGTTTGACATTTTACAGTCGCTGAATGACAAGATTGTAAGTCCAGTCTGCGTACTGTTGAAACAATCATTGATGATGATTTGTGATTGTCACAATTTCTTTTATTTATATTAATATGTGCATTTTTTTTAAATTATGCAAATCTACGATATAGCATAAGCAGATTATTTTCTTAAAATGAACTAACAACCCCCTGGAGCTATGACTTATGTACTGAGCTTAACAGCCAGAATTGTTTTAGTCTTACAAGATAACGTTTTTGGAATTTTTGGAAGTTGTGATTGGACATTTTTTTAATTAATCGAAGTGGCTTTAAACTAAATTCAATTTTAGTATTGATTGTTCAATTATATAAATGCTACCTTTTCTCACCTCACCTCTCCCATCCTCCCCCTGTTTGACTCGCCACCATGCCCTGCCGCAGGTGTGGGCGTGGGGTGACAACGACCACGGGCAGCAGGGCAACGGGACGACGTCAGTCAACCGCAAGGCGGCCCTGGTGCTGGGCATGGAGTCGTACAAGATCACGCGCGTGGCCTGCGGCTCTTCGCACAGCGTGGCCTGGGCCACCACGGGCTGCTCCATCCCCACCTCCCACGAGCCCGTTCTCTTCTCCACCTCCAAGGACCCCCTCGGCGCCACCTACTTAGGTAAGTTTACTAATAGATCGATATAAAGACAAACAGTGAGGCACAGGGCTTGTACACAATAGATGTATAATAGACAAAGTAATTGAATAGCCCTGAAAGAACAAAGACAAGAAAAATGCATAGGAATAGACTCAGTCTATTATACTCAGCCTATTCCTGTGCATTTTTCTTGTCTTTGTTCTTTCGGGGCTATTCAATTTATTTGTCTATTATATATATATTGTCTACTTAGGTAAGCAGCCCAACTGGGGTTTTTGTTCATGGATTTGAGTAGTGTGTCTGGTTTAATGATGAAAGGGTCAGTGTCGGTGGTTTGCGAGTGTTTCTGGTGGATCATATTGTTTTTTCTTTTTCTTCGATGTGTCATGAGGAGGCTTTGTTCTGCTGTTGGCTGTCAATTCAATTGATACGTGACTGATGGGAACAATCATATTAAAACATTAATTAAATTTACTCCAAACAGAATTTACATTACAAGGGAGGAATTAAAAAGATGCAAAAATGAGTTACTTCTCAAACAAGCTTATCTTTAATTGCTTCTGCAAGGGTAATTTGCTTTGAGAAAGATAACAAGACCACAGTTTGCAGAATGCTTTATCGGCGGCAAATTTTGATTTTGCTGTGGGTACGATGGGGAAGGGGGGGGGGGGGAACAATAAGTAATTTGGAAACCTTTGATTTTAAGTTTCTAGGGGGAAGGCAGGTAAGATGGCAGAAATCTTTTCTCTCAGATTCGTTATACTTCATGTCACTTAAGATCACTTAATATCTTTGAAGGAAGCATTTGTTTTGTTGATGGTTTCTTTCGCCCATAGCATGATATATTCCTTTTTTCTCTTTTGTTGCCAGGCATTCAGGACGATGCACAAGAGGAAACTTTTAACATTCCAAGCAAAGATCTTAGCAATAGAGACAAATCCAACAGACCTTCATTGTCTAGAATCATTCTTCACATGGACTCCACGTTGGAGAAGCAAAGGGCCTTGAATCATGTTCTTAATGCCCTTCACATAAAATATGCCAGGTATGGGCAAAGGCTTCATAGGATTCAAACAAATATTCTTATTCACTTGTTTTTGTTGGAATTTTTTCTTTTTTTGTCTTCTGGTAACATAGGAAAACATTAACAAATCAAGCAAAGAAATAAAACAAATTAAAGGACAAAAAAGGAAAACAAAATTGAATGGAATATACCTACCTGCATACTAACTTTCTTAAACCAATCGAAATCAACCAACTTTTACGTATACAAAAGCAGGCATAATAGTTAATCTAATTGACGTGTATCAATGTTTATTGTCAAAATGATTATTGTAACCTGAATATCATTGTCTAGACCTTCTGATTATTTCATAAATTGAGTAATAATGACTGACGGCAGTAGTATTTACAGGCGACGATATCAATGTAACTTAACTATTTGATCATATCACAGTGTGATGAGTTAGTCAAGCTAGATTTAGACCGCAGCTGAAACTAGAAGCACTGTCTTAATTAATCGTTTTAGTGATACTTATAAGTATGTCTGCTTCCTAGAATTCAGTGTGCTTAGATTTATCCTACAATTACCGAAAGGGACATGATTGTCTTTCTAGATTTGATTTTCAAGGAGACTCTAGCTCCGTAAATGAACCTTTTGAATGTTCGAAATGGTAACAACAGTTAAACGTTCAAATCTTTGCAGGACGGCCATCGTGAAGGCCCTGAGCAAGGAGAGCATCCCGGTGTCTGGCCTATCCGCCATGTTGGAGTCGGTGCCAGGCCGGCCCCAGGCGGTGGCCAGCTTCACCCAGACCTCCAGCCCCGACTCCAGCCTGGGCACAGTGCACATGCCAGCCTCCAGTCTGGCCGAACAGGGGGCAGGGGACATGGTGGCCTCCATCACGGAGAGTGGCGAGGAGGTGAGTTACAGCGGAAAACAATGAGTGAGACTTTTCTGCAGTCCCAGGGAAGTTTTTTGGCGATGATTTTTGGATGCTTTGGTCGCAAACTTTTCTGGTACTCACTCGCGGTTAAAGAAAAATTCCTCCTCTAGTTAAAGTTAAGGCGATTTCTCGGGTGCTGAAGTTCTGAGAAATGTACCAATCGAGCTGTTTCAAATTCAACTCGGCTGACATTGGTTAGACTGTCAGTATTACATTTAGAGAGATACCTCAGCTAACGCTTTATGTAATGGCATAATTGAATGAGAATTAAACGGAACGCCAAGTATGATGCCGACACACATTTTAGAATATGTGATAGGCCTTGGCTATTGAAAATAGAAAAATATATGTAATGTTTAATTGACTCCAACATCAGGCTAAGGCCTAGCAACTGCATCATTATGATATTCATTCAGAAGTCATGTGTTCCTTTATTTGTGTTTGGCAATCTCAGATTTATGGGGAAGTGTGATCTATGATGATTCCCACAGCATATTTCAGTTGTCAGGTAGAAAGAGTCCCATTTAAAAAGCTTGGGCTTCGGTAAACCTACTCTATTTAGATATTGAATAATTGAATGTAGACTGCTAGATCTCATTCTCTATTTCTTGATAAGTAATCGTAAAAATCACATCCACTCTCAGTTGCAAGGAAGTAAAGTGGGTGTGGGCCCTAAGGAAAGGCCAAATTTATAGAGTCATCTGACATTTTGGCTGTCGAGTCAGTGATTCATGAGAAATTGCTGTCATTGAAGAGGTTATCGAAGATGATAACAAAACAGCAATGAAGTTGGCCTTTTTCTCTTTTAAAGGACCTTTAGATTTACTTTGGGAACATGTGCTATATAGACAATTATCATCATCATCATCAGCATCAGCATCAGCATCATCATCATCTTCATTATTGTTATCATGGTCATCATTATTATTTATCTTCTCTCCCTCCCAGGATGACCAGGAAGAACACCATTTTCCCAGCATGTACAACTTGGCTGCCAAGGTGTCACCCGTCACCTCCATCATGGCTGAAACTCTTCAGTCTGCGGAGGAGGTGACCCAGGGTGCCACTGGAGGCTTCCCATCAGGCCTCGATGAATTCACCCAGCGTCTGTCTGTGGAGGATGCGCGGATACTTGTGGATCTGCTCAAGTTGTCGGTGGCAAGAAGGGTGATCGGTGGAAAGAAAGCTTTGTCTGAAGTGTTAACGGCTCTCGGGAAAGCATCGCCTCAGGTCAGTGATAAACTATCGTTTGTGCCCTAAGGTAGAGATTGGGCACATCGTTTAAAAGAAGAGAAAAGTTAATTCGATTGATAAAACTTCCTTGTTGTTGACTGAGTGATGAGCTTTATAATACTTGAGATCACGAGTCTCTAACCTCGTCATATATTTTTGATGTGGGTTTTTCATGAAAGCACTTTTTCCTTTAGATACACCTGGGAATGGAGACAGATACATTTATGATATTTACACCCATGGTAAACTAGTGTTCTACCTAGAAAGCGATTGTAATCATATCTTAGAGGCACTGTGGTGTGTTAATAAAGAGTTAGATGTGGACCATGAATTTCTGGGCCCAGTCCTTCCTGCATCACAAAATGACCCTTATTGCTTTACCATTTCTCAAATTGCGATTTCTCATGGAAATAACTAAGAACTTTGGTTTATGATATCAATGCTTATGTCAAGTGCTCCATAAAACTCCATAAAATTGTGTGCATGGCCATTGCCAAAGAAAACTTTCTTACACTCAGCAAAATGCGGGATCTCTAGATTTGTGTATCTGATGTTATAACCTCAACATCTTCAGCTTAATTCAACCACCCTAATTTCAAATAAGGAGAATGGAAGCAAGTTTTAAACATTTTATGTCATTCTTTTAGGTCACTGAAATGCTGCTGGAGCTATGTGTGACAGAACTTGAAGATGTGGCAACGGATAGCGAAACTAGTCGGTCGGCAGCCAAACCAGTGGTACAGGAAAGTGCTCACCCGTACACCGATGACACCAGTTTGACTGGGGTGGTTCGCATTGCAGGTAGGCTACAAACTTTCTTGGTATCATTAATTACCCTTTTCTTGGGAGCATTCTTCCCTTTTCTTTAAATTTTACACAAAATTCTTTTGATTTTGTTTGGCTTAGAGTGAAAATAAAAATAGAAGGTATCATCAGTGTCAGGCTCAAAATGTGTAGCTTCTTTCGTGGGTTTGAAGTATGTGTTATCCAGAAAAGTATGGTAAGTTTAGAATGACAAAAACAAAACAAAAAATCCAGTGTGTTTTCTGCCACATGTAGACAGCATCACAAAATGATACATCTCTGTTTTCTAGTATTTTTTAGCCAGATATAGAGCTGCAGCGTCCATAATGGTTGACATTGTTGTACACAGATGATCTTGAAAAAAGTTGAAGCTGTATTATTTAAAGCATGGCAATAAGTAAATTATAGACAAAGTAATCGAATAGTCCCATAAGGACTAAGACAAGAAAATTGTATAGGAATAGATAAAAAGAAATGGGTTATTCTATTACTTTGTCTATCATTTACCTACCCTATTATTGGCATCAGTATTTTTTTCTGTCTATTCTTATGTATCTTTCCTGTCTTTGTTCTTACGGGACTATTGAATTACTTTGTCTTTCATTCACCTATTATCTAAAGCCCCCTGCCTCCCTGATTGACCATTAAAACATGACAGCAGTGGCATTTTACACATATCTTGTGGTTGTTTCGACCTACAGGTGCAGAAGCCCTCAGGGTGGAGTTTGACCGCCACTGCTCAACTGAGCGTCGCCATGATCCCCTCACCATCATGGATTCCACTGGAAGGACAGTAGCCGTTCGTTCAGGTCAGTAGTGGTGGTCATTGAAGTGAACTGCCCAAAGAAAGATGAAAGTAGTTATTTCCACTTACATAGCTGGATAACTTTTGCTGGAAATTTATATATACTAATTAAACTGGAATCTGTTAACATGAAATTCGTAAAACATAAGGATACATTTTCGTTCTGTCAAAAAATTGCAGTTTAGCTTGTAATGTACTTACTATTCACTTCTCCAGCTTTTATATATTGGCAGTTTTTATGGGCTTTCATAATTTTGAAGGGACATTGCTGCCATCTGCAATAGACACTCTGGAAAATTCTCTATGCTTAGTGCATTTTTCCGAGTTTTTGTTGGACAAGGTAGATCGTATAATGATATTAGATGGACTTTGACCCGAAGGCATTATTTGATGCAAAACGTATTATGATTCCCTTTGTCTACTTAAAGGAAGAGAATGGTCTGACTGGCAGCAGGAGCTGAGGATTTCTGGAGAAGAATTAAGGTGGAAGTTCACCAGCGATGGCTCCGTCAACGGCTGGGGCTGGTACTTCACCGTCTACCCCATCATGCCGGCCGCCGCGCCTTTGGAAACCCTGTCAGACCGCACCATCCTGTCCCGCCCCTGCATCGACCTGGTCACCTGCCTGCTGGACTTTAAGCTGGAGGTCTCCCTGGACAGGAGCATCGTGCCCAGACTGGCCGCAGCCCTCGCCGCCTGCGCCCAGCTCAGTTGTTTGGGTGGGTACAAAGTGGCCGACCATATACATATATAGCGCCTATTGCCAGTATTACCCCTAGACTCTAGGCCCTTTACACTCACATTTTACTCCCCACAGCCAACAGCAACTTAGAAAATTCAATAGAGGGAAAGAAAGACAGATCTGCCAGGACCAGCTGCTAACCAATCACCGTGTGACCAAAAAGTCAAATGAAATGTACATTGATGGAACTACTGGAGGCACAGTGGCTAAGTGGTTAGAGCGTCAGACTGGTGACTAAGAGGTACCAGGTTCAAATCCTAGCTACAACCATCGTGTATTTTCCTTGGGCAAGAACATAACTCCAATTGCTTTACCCCACTCAGGTGTAATGAGTACCTGGCCATTAAAGACAGTGCTGTCTTTGTATCGCACTTGCAGCCTGTTAAGTTTACTCTATATGTGCACAGAATAATTTTAGTCCAAATTACATCGAAATCAGATGGGAAATAAAAACATAACAATGAAGAAAGAAAAAAGAAAGCACTTTTTATCAATTTTCTTACTTTCAAATAACTTCTTTATTTCTGTGTCATTTTTTTTCTTTCTGGTATCATTATTTTTCTCTTTGCAAGACAAAGACTACAACCTGTTTCAATGTTTGTAGAAAGCTTCTCACGGATGTAAGTCTTTTTTAATCAAATCCCTGTCTAGCTATCCTATCCAGTCAGCCGTCCACTGTGACGAATGACCATGACGAGCTATAAATAAAATCGTCTTTTGAGTGACTATCTTCTCTGGGAATGTACATCATAAACCAATCAGAGATCAGGATTAGAAGTTGATTCCACCACAATCATGTAGACGATGGAATAGATCAATGGAAAAGGACAAGGTGGAGGTCAGCCCCAAAATACATTACGATATCGTGGACTTCAAATAGAATCGAAGAAGAGGTCATTGTATATTTAAAATGTAAAAATCTGGACACGAAAGAATTAATTTACCCTGCTATAATGGCAAATGGCCAGAAGGGTAAATTTTAAATAACAAACAAACATAGAAACAACTTGGCTACTTGTTTTAGCTCACCAGAAATTTTGAAGTAAATTAGGTTTAAAACAGCCCTGGAATTTACAAAGTGTTCTTTTTAATTATAGCATTTGTCATTTTTTTCTGCTTGGCATTGGTTTTTGTTATAGCAGCATGCTTTTCTCTCTCTTTAGTGAGATATGGACTCCTCTATTTTTATGCTAAAAGATATTCAAAGGGCTAAGGATATGCGTCAAGATTTTTATGCTCAAGGGTTTGAAATACAATAACCCATACAGCTATAATGTCTTTTTTAATATTAATTTGTTTACTTGCTCCAGGTGGAGGCCAGAGGATGTGGGCTTTGCACAAGCTCCGCAAGTTGATGGCTGCCAACTCTGGCTCCCTGATCAACATCAACGCCTTGCTGTCCAGTCCCACCCGGGAGAGCCCAGACCAAGACGTTCCACGGCCTTTTCCTTTGGTCAGTTTCACCACTGTTTTTATAGGATATCTTTTATTGCTGATTTTTAAATAAAATATTTTAAAAAAAGGAAAAGTAAAGATCCTTCTAGGCCTTGACAAACCCAAAGAGCCGGAGGTTATCCAGGTTTCTGTAGCGGAACAGGTGATTCAAGATCATTCCCTGGACAGGACGCTAGTCTATCACAGGTTTTACTCCCTAGCCGTTACTGGTACTCATTTACACCTCAGTTGAGTAAAGCAATTGGAGAAATTTTTCTCTTCAAGGAAAATTCACTATGGCCACAACCAAGAATCAAATCCCATACCTTTCAATCAGCAGTCCAACATTTTAGCCACTTTGGCATCATGCCTCCTGATTTTTAAATAACAGTGTGCTTATTCCTGCCTTTTGTTTTCTTGCACCAAGTCTCAAAGTAAACATGTAATTTACTTTAAACGTATGGACGTTTAGTGGATTGATTTAGTGGATTTATTTATTTTGAACCCCACTGGGGTTTTTTCCCATTTCCAGTCTATGAGCGGGTCAGCCTTAGCATCACTAGTCAAAGGTCTGCCAGAAGCACTCCAGAGACAGTACGAGTACGAAGATTCCATTGTAAGGAGTGGCAAGCATTTGATGCACAGTCCCTTTTTCAAAGTGAGTCAAACTTTTCTCCCTTTTTTTTTTTATTATTAGAAGGCCTGCAGTGTCACACCTAAGTAAACTAACAGATAGTTTGTCAGATAATACTTTGCATCACAGTATCCTTCACTGTTTTCTGCTCTTTTTACAAAAATTATATACATACTACAATTTGTCCTGAAATTGGGAAGAGTTTATCTATGTGGCATGGAATGAGTTAATATAACAACCTTTTACGAGTAAATTTCTTTTTCTTATACATGGTCTTATGTAAAAAACCACAACCAGTTTCCTTTTTAAGAATACAATTTAATTTTGAATTGCATTTCCTTTTTTGGAGGGAAGTTTGAATTGGCTGTAAACTAAGCGTAGAAAATAAACAAAGCCTAGCAGCCGAAGGAATTGAAGGCGGCTTGTTGTTATGGAAGATGATCTTGAAGACAATTTATTCGCTTCATTGCAACAAGCCGCCTTCAGTTAGTTCGACTGGTTGGCATTGTTTTCTTGGCACTCCTTAAGTTTGGTGGTCCCTATTTTGTTCATATTGGATAGGGTTGCCAGCTAGGCTTAAATATAACCCAGAATCCTGCTAAAATTATAGATCTATAGCCTTCTAACCCTATCAACTAACCCTAACTCTATCCCTAACCCCAACCGCAACCCTTTTATCCTTCCTATCCCTGTCCCTAACCCTATCCCTAACCACAACCTTATTATCCCTATCCCTATCCTTAACCTCAACCCTATTATCCCTATCCCTGTCCCTAACCCTATCCCTAACCACAACCTTATTAAAATTTGGCCCCTTTTAAGGT
>JAUEKT010272064.1:0-11974 GCA_031762655.1 Doris verrucosa
AGTAGTAGTAGTAGTAGTAGTAGTAGTAGTAGTAGTAGTAGTAGTAGTAGTAGTAGTAATAGTAGTAGTAGTAGTAGCAGCAGTAGCAGTAGCTGCAGCAGCAGCAGCAGTAGCAGTAGCAGTGGTAGTCGTAGTAGCAATGATCTGGGTCCAGACTTTCTTACGAAGTCTTATCCAGCCGCATTGGAACTACGAAAGTCCAATGCTGGAGTCAGGAGTCAGGAGCTCGAAGAGATACGATCACTTTTTTCTGATTAAAATCCATAGGCTCATATCATCGTAAATCTTTCGAGTTGCTGGCCCCTGATTGACTGCCTTGCACTGCAATGAACGCGAAACCCGCTCAGTGAAATGACGTTTAAAAGCATTCCAGGGTGAAAGCTTGACTGCAAGAGAGTTATAAATACTGGTTTGAAACGGGGTAACGACGCGACGACGTTTAGATGGCATTTTATGGGTGTTGTGCACGGCTTGTTATTATGTTATTTTATTATTTTATGTTTAATTGGGGAGTGCAGTGTGCAATGTTCTCGCTCATGCTTGTCCTGAAAGGTACTAGGTTCGAGCCTCATCCGCGATCCCCCGTGTATATTCCACATCCACTAAAACAAACTCCAATTGCCTCGCCTCATTCAGGTGTGACTGAGTACCCAGCTATAGGCAGAGAACGAGCTAGTATGAAGCACCTAACAGGCAACCCTACTGTAGGGTTGCCAGGAAGTTGAGAGGGACTTTTGAATCAAATGGCTTGCAAGGCAATACGTGATGATTGATCTTTAAATCCGTTTTTTTATCTTTAAGTATGTATCTAATAATACATCTTTTGGATCTAGACAGTCAGATAGGCTAATGCAGATCTCAATCTTTCATCAATTGTATCTCAAGATTAGGTAGAGTACATTCGGGCTAGATTCTAGACGACCTAGGTCTTTTAGAGATTGATTCGAAACCGATATCTCTAAATCAGCAGTCCAAGCTTTTACCCACCGTGCATCCTACAACATAAAACTGTTTGACAATAGTTATTAAAAGCCGTGTAAAGCCAAATCAGAAAGGTACCGAATAGATCTATAGTTTTCAGGCACAACCATGTCACTATTTGTCTTAAGCACACTCTCCGCCTATTAGGCATTATCAAGACAGAATCTATATCTAAGCCATAATGTCACTTACGACTTACATTTCTATAATAAATAGGAGAACTCATCTAAGTGCAGGTCAGTAGCCATTATTAATTGTTATGGGGAATGTTTTCTTCTTCGAATAGGTGGTCAACGCCAACATGCTGACGAAGATTGGTGCGCTGTATTGTATTTTGTCATCAGATTTATGAGTTCCCCGCAACCCCAGGCTAACACCCTTCTCCCTGGCAATGTATTCCAGCTCCTGGTTGTTTTAGGGGGAGACGCTCATCGAGTGTATGTTGTAAGTGGCTTCAAGATAGCATAAATTATGTCTGATGGTGTGTTGTTCGGTCACTGTGTGTGGCTTGCTCGTGTTCGACGCGATGTGCAAAGTTATACAGGGCTGGTGGTAATCCTGGTTGCTGTCTTCGTTTTTTTAAGGGAAACAGGTCAAGACCCTTCGTTCGCGAATTGATTTCTCCATTGTGTGCATTTCTGATCCCCCCAACAGCTCTCCTTTGGACTTTGTCCAAATCATTCATGTCTTCTGCTTTGTTACGGTGCCAGTCTGAGCTTGCATTTTTCATTTTGGGGCTTCGAGGGCTTTGAACTTTGAAAACACTTAACTTTTCTCTTTCATCGTGTCTTTTAATATTTCTTTTCAGAAAGTCGTGTTTGCGTTGCTTGTAAGATTTCGAATGTGTATCTTCTATCCAAGTCTCTTCTTAAGGTTACACCTAGGCATTTGATTTGAGGCACTTCCTCTTGCTGGCGTTCATGAAGATGGTATGCTTGTCTGACATTGAGACAGGTCGAATGGCATTTTCCATTTTGGTACTAATGCTTCTAAAAAGACATTAATGAAGCCATAATGTTAATGATTTAGTTTGCTTTTTCTCAGAAATTAGAGTGGCGTTATAAAGACCGGATAGAGACTGTAAATATTTTGCATTCAATGAATTGGAATAAATGGTAAATGAATGTTGAAACAATTTTTCTGGCACCCCGTCTGTGAATTAGGGAAATCGTAATATGCTTGCTATAAATATTATTATGAATGAATTTTCCCCTTATACCGTTAGTTCAGTGCAAAAATGCTCGCCTCAGATAATAGTTGTTATATGTCCACTGCAAACTATGTTTACAGTGGACATTTATTCGCTGGTAAAATGCACGTTATCTCCTAAGTACACGACCTTAGTCTTCCTCCAAATCTAAAAAGACCAAACGACAAATAAATATTTTACTAGCTGGATAATAACGGCGTTGTGCGGTCCAAATGAGAAAGTTTTGCGTGCAGACGTCTTGCATTTATAGGTGCTGTCGCCTTTGTTGTTTGTCTTGCATCATCGTTTATTGTTTCTTTACAAGGGAGTGCGCGATTTAGGGAGATAAAGTGATCCTGAAAGCATCCTCCAGTTTCATCTAAATATTTCATGCTTTTTGACACATTTCTTCTTTTTTCAAACTTTCCATACCGTTTAAGTATACTGTCTAAATTTTAGAGGAAAACATGTCCTTAAAGAGGGTGTAAATTATGTTTATACGAATTGTCGTGGCTTTTACCTTATACAACAGTGACATAAAATCGTAATAGATACTACAGAAATAGGGAGCAAACCCTATTATAAATGGCATATAAAATCTATATCGTCTACATCTTATACGTTTGATTATTTTTAAGTGTTATTGTTTTTATGATTCATTAATATTTCAAACACACCTGCAAAAAAACACACGAATAAAACAAACTTTTGAGACAACTCATTTCCTTTTTTTAGAGAGCACTTGCAGTTGTATTTTAAAAGGTCGAATAATGGTGTTCTTGGCATCCTTCTGACTTGGCGCCGTGGTTGGTCACTCAATCTGTGGGAAGCAGGTAAGGTCTGCGCATGACTGTGTGGGGACTTGGGCTGATACCAGTCTCTGCCGTCTGCGCTCTCTCTTCTCCTTCCACTGGTCTTCTCTCTTCTTCTCGCCTGCGTGAATGCAAGACTTGACAGCCTGCCTCCAATTGCTGCGGTCTGCTGCTACTGCTTCCCAGCCTGTTGGGTTGATGTTGCCTGCATCCATGTCGCTCCAATTGCTGCGGTCTGCTGCTACTGCTTCCCAGCCTGTTGGGTTGATGTTGCCTGCATCCATGTCGCGTTTTACAACATCCATGTAGCGAAGTACAGGTCTTCCTGTTATATAGTATTATATATACAGTGGAACCTTTCTAATCCGGAACCTGGTGAATCTGAAAACCCGGCAAATCGGGAAGAAATCCCAGAGAGCGCAATTTTTCCTCTGTAATCGGGAACAGTCTCCAGCTAATCGGGAAAGAATTGGCGAGATCATTTTAATTATCATCAGTTTTTTCTCCAACTTTTATCTCTTTTACGACTCACTCGATATCAAAATTCTGTCTCACTCTAAAATGTAATCTAGCAGGCGCGTGTTAAGCTATTCTAATGCGTTGAGGTATAATAATCACTTCAGACTGACCATAGCCAGACATGCTGATCACAGGCCAAGGTGTGAAATCTGGAAAAGGGGCTGTACTCCTCGCCCATACGACAATGACCGAGGTGTTGACATGGGAGACGACCGGTGCTTATAGCAAAGTTGAGATTTGGTATGGATCCAAAAGTCTTTCATTCTTACCTGACCAGCTGTCAATCACAGAGTGGTCACGCCTAGAAATTTAACAACCGGCCATGCATCGGGTTTTATCTACCTGTCTCCCAGGATCTAATAAATGACTTCATCTTGTAGGTTCAATACTGGTACATTACTTTTTCAATGTTGCTTTAGCCATTTACTTTGTACTCATCACTTTATATTTCATCATCATAACTCTCGAATAAAGTTTCGTAAGAATCCCATTGCATATCAATTGTGCTAGCCTTACGAGAACATTTATATATCTCAATTCAAAGAGTACATCTAAAAAAAACTATAAAACATGTTTTAAAGCTGGTGCAACAATATCCTTCCATTGGGAATGCTGGGATATGTTAGAGAGGTTTAAATACTTCAAAAAGATGAGGAAAAGTCAAAATCATAGGGTCCTCGGGCAATCGGAAAACCCGGCTAATCAGGAAGGATTTGCAATCCACTGAGATTTCTGGGTTAGGGAGGTTCCACTGTAATATATAAAACAGTAATAAGAACAGATAAAAGCTTGGATGCAATTGTTAAAGCCATACATTAATGACTGATAATGATATATTTCTTAGCATTATTAGACACTGCGGTCAATTGTTTCGTCCTCGGTTCAGCTGCTAAGCTGGATTTACGAGGCACGCAAAGTCAATTTCAAAGAACTTCAGCTGTTCCAAGGAAGAGTCCTAACCCAGATGTAATAAAAGGTATTTTACAAAATTAACCCAATAAAGTATGGAACAAGGCAAGCAGAGTTAGAAGTAGGCCTATAAGAAAGAAGACGACACAAAAATTTTTCAGGCTGCCCGTCCTTCTTCAGCTACGCATGAACAATGAAAACTTAAGAAACCTGTGTAGCTGAAGAAGGGCGGGGTGCCCGAAAATTTCTTGCTTTCTTCTGTCTTCTTTCTCATAGGCCTATTTCTAACTCTGCTAGTCTGATTCCACTGTTTATATTACATGGCGTTTTGCGGATATATTGTATTTTTAACCTAATAAAAGCATTATAATGACTTTTATACGTGAAAAAACAGTACCATGATGTAAAATAGAATAGGTTTGTATGAGGGAAACAGAACATTTAACCTTGAGTCGGACCAAAAGAGGGCGTGAGAGTAAAATCTTCTTCCTGGGCACATTCGCCACGTTTGATTGACATTGACTACAATACTATTCATCCTAAAAGCCTGAAAGTAATTCGATGTGTACTGTATTATCCCAACATTGCACCTAAATGAAATCAAGCTTATTAATATAAAATTACAAGTGACTTGGGAATGTTTTTTTCAAAATTTCTAGTCGTTCCTAACTTTTTTATTTACAAATTTTTATCATTCTTGTTACATTATTCATCAATTTGCTTTTTCTTTCCATATCAAAAGAATCAATGATGATATTTCCACATCAAAAGAATCAAGGATGATATTTCCATATCAAAAGAATCAATGATGATATTTCCATATCAAAAGAATCAATGATGATATTTCCATATCAAAAGAATCAATGATATTTCCATATCAAAAGAATCAATGATGATATTTCCATATCAAAAGAATCGATGATGATATTTCCATATCAAAAGAATCAATGATGATATCTAGCTGCTGGATGGAGAACAAGTTGGTGGGACGGGGGTAGGGAGACAATAGAAATGCTGGACTGTCCTGCAAAGTACAGGACAGTGGGCAGCCCTGAAATTAGAACGAATTAGGAAGACATTTTGCTTTACGCACCCGATTGCTGCTAAATCTTTAGCCCGTTCTTTACTGACATCTTTATCATCTGATTCCATCTCTTCTCCAGGTTCTTTTGCGTCAGTTTTGGACTTTTTGTCTTTTCTGTCTCTTTTGTCTTTCTTCTTTGATGGAGGGGATGTAGCTTCTGAAGGTGAAGTACTTTCCATGTCCTTCTCCTTTCTTTTCCTTTTCTTTTTCTCAATGACAGAGGAGGTACCAGCACTCTTGTTTCCCATGGTCTGCATTGTTGCTTGCTCTGCTTTCTTAGGCGATATTTCCATTTTTGGGGTGGGAGGAGGTGTCTGTTTCTCTGATTTCACTGGAGACGATATGGTAGGAGCAATTTGAAATTCTGTGTCATCTTGTGGTTCTTCCTTGATTACAAGCTTTGTGATGGTGATCTTCTGAACTGATGGTAGAGTCTCTTTTCTTTTGCGAGACCGCTTAGAATTTCCCTGAATGGACAAGGGGTGTAGATGAGGAAAACAGGCATTGAAGAAAATAAAACATGAGCACAAATGCTTCATATGAAATTAGCTAGCTTAGTAGTTTTTCTCAACAGTCTTTTCAACACCACTTGCTATCTTCATATGGTTTCTTATCAAACAATTAATCTGGTATGCCTGTATAATGCAGCTCTCACAATAAGAAGTCAAGATCTAAGAATCACTTCACACTGACCATAACCAGACACACTTACCATAGACCGGGCATCCCTTTTGCATGGCCTAAAATCTGGAAAGGCAGCTGTTCTGCTTTTCCGTCCTACTCTCCCTAAGGTGTTGACATGGGAGGTGGCACTTATGACAAACTAACAATTTGGCGTAAATCCACAAAGATCCTAAGTATTTCAGTCTCATCTGTTCACAAAAATCTAAAAATAACCCACCGTGCTTAAAGGGTACTCCATACATCAAACGGTAGATTGGGTTATTTGACAAAGAAAGAAAGAAACAGAGCTTGTCTTTCAGTGATGTGTCTAATGAATAACATCTCATGTGAACATTCTTTTTTCAATTCCGCTTTAGCCATTTACTTTGCATTCGTCCCTTGGCATACCAACAATACTTTTGAACATATTTTCGTACTCAATATGATAACTTAAAATCTAAGTTAAATCAATATGAATTGAGAGCATAAAAATGCTTCTAACAGGTGGTGCAATAATAATTTTAATGTCCTTTCACTGGGAATGCTGGGTTGTGACAGACAAGTTTAAATATTTTAAAAAGAAAGGGGAAAATCAAGATTTTGAGTGCGGTCAACCCCTATGATATTGACCTCTAAAAATCAGGACAAGTTATGCCCTTCCCGGTAGAGCTTGAAAAAGAAGTAGATCTTCATTCCTTAAAAAAACTCTTTGCTTATGAAGCCCTTAAAGGCCCTGCGAAAGTGTTTGTTATGTACAGCAAAAGGGAATATAAAGGGCAATTCTGCTTTAGCTTTTTCAAATCGGCAACTATGTGAAGAAACGCTTTTGCTTTAAAAAACAGTGAGGCAAGGAGCAGTATACAATAGATGATTAATAGACAACGTTATTGAATAGCCCCGAAAGAACAAAGACAGAAAATATGCATGGAAAAATATGCAGAAAATAGGCTATGAAAGCGGCCTAAGATTGGCAAATAAATGTGCCAACCAAATTGGGCCCATAGTGGCAAGAACATCCCCTGAAATATTAGTAAATTGTACACACATGTGATTATTTTCCTTCAAGGTACTAACTCACAAACTTTTCTTATTGCCTCCAAAATGGTCTAGAGGGGCATCTCCTACCAAAACAGCCCAAATAAGATCTGTTATCCACCTGGAAAGTAGCAAAAGAGGAAGCCCTTATTTGGCCATGACGTAATCAATCAGAATGAAGCCTAATTTGGCTGACTTTCCTAGGCTCACTTGGCGTATGAAAAACAACACAGTGGAACTCCTCTAATCAGGAACCTGGGTAATCGGGAAACGAGAAATTCGTGAAGAAATCCCAGGAAATGGAATTTTTTCTCTTTCACTTACATCTCTAATTCGGAATGGTCCCCGGCTAATTGGAAAAAACAATGGCAATATTGCTTTAAAAATTATCAATTTTTTCTCTTTAAATGGTTATTTCAGTATTCACTGGCTATCCAATTTGGTTTCTAGTTACACAAGTAATCTAGTATAATATGTATCACTGTTTTAAGCGGTTATCACATGATGATACGTCTTAAAAATCACTTGACATTGTCCCTAGTATTGACCATAGGCCAGACAGGCCAGGTATCCCTTAAGCAAAGTGTAAAATCTGGAAAATCGGCTGTACTCCCCATCCACCCCACATTGCCCTAAGAGGTTGACACAGAAAGTGGGGTTTAAGCACAAAGTGGCTTACACCAAACTTTTGCATTGGCATATAAATATACAAAATTTAGAATCTTTCATTCTCACTTAACCAGCTGTCAATCATAGGGTGGACACGCCTAGGAATTTAACAACCTATCATGCATTGCATCTCTGTCTCTCTATTGTCTAATGAAGCCTGTCAAAAAATAGTGATGGCTCTAATGAATGACATCTTGTCTAAACGACTCGATTGCATGGCTCCAATAGATTCCTATTGTCCATTCTCTCCTTTTGCATTCATCACTAATAATAATAATAATAATAATAATAATAATAATAATAATAATAATAATAATAATAATAATAATAATAATAATAATATAAAAAAATGGTATTTATATAGCGCAAAATCCCACAGATTATAAGCTCTATGCACTTCACAATATAGGCATTGTATCATCATTGCTTTTGAACAAGGTTTTAAAAGAACACCCATTTCAACATCCTGTTCATCAAGTATATCTGGGTACAGGAAAATAATGTCTAAGTTTATGGAACAATCTGATAGTATGCAATGTGCTTTTACTAGCTGGTGTACCATATCCTTCCACTGGGAATGCTAGTGTGTGACAAAAGAATTTAAACATTTCGAAAAGATGAGGGAAGATCAAAATCGCAGGGTGCGCAGACAATGGGGAAACCCGGCTCATTCGGAAATATTTGGAATCCTCCGAGAATTCCCGATTAGAGAGGTTCTGCTGTTAGTTTGATGCTTCTTTACAATTTTAAAAACATTTTGTCTCTCATTGAGGACTATGATAATATTGATATTACATCACATCAGTACAAAGTGTGTGGTATTATGCAGTTGTCAATTTCTTCTAAGTAAAATCTATGAAACCCACCTTTTCAGAAACACAGTTGGTACACTGCCAACGTTTGGGCACACGAGGCAAAGGTGGCTCCATGCATTCAATGTGAACACAGCGTGGACACTTGTTGCAAGACACAATTTTTCCCCCTTTAGAGCCACATAAACCGCAATGAGGAGTTCCACTAGCCTGAGGAGTTGTGTTAGAAAATACGCTTATTAAACAGCAAATACAAAGTAAAAAGGGTAGGTAGCCAGCTCACGCAAATGGAATAAATATTTATATTCCTCGGAATTTATAATTATCAGGCCAAAGCAACATCTCTTCATCTAGTCCAATTATTTTTTTAAAAAAAGACGAAAGAATTCTCTTTAGGATCAAAATAATTGCAACTAAAATGATTTTGGTGTCGCAGAGTCTATTTGGACAACATATGATGGGGAGCTCGCAGGCAGGAAATAAGCCTGGCATTGGAAAAATCCTGCAGAAAAGTGAAAAACGGTCAGGGCTTTAAGATAACAGAATATTTAGAAGAAACAAATTAAGGTGCTCTCAAGCATTCACCACTATTGGTGGTTCTAGGGTGGGCAGCAGTGACTTGTTAATAGCAAATCCCACACTGTAAATCCTGTGTTCATCTGCCTTCTTCCCTTGCCAGAAGAGTGTGTAATTCTTTTCTCATAGGGAGCCATTATCCTGTCGAGCAGCGACATCGATACAGAGATGATGGAGTTCACTGACTAATACAGCTGTCTTCCATAGAACATTCATGGCTTGCAAGTCGCCTTTGAATCCAGGATACATGGTCCTCACATTGCAGCTTGCTAATTGAAGAGCTGGATTCTTCTTTGTTGTTTGCCTGATGCTGGGATTTACAACCTGTTTGTCCATTTTGTCTGGGCTCCATGCACCTGCTGTAGCAAGCAGGTTGCAATGAGTTTGTAACTTATTGTCCAGGGGCTGCCCAGATTAAAATGGACAATAACAGCCAAAAGGAATCCTTGGCCCATTGTTGAAAACAACCCCAGGTGCCCTGGTCTTTGCCAAATGAGCTGGGACTTAGTACCGGCAACTGATGCTCTCAAGTTTGCCTGCACCAATGCAGTGGAGAAGGAGTCTCCTCTCAATGCAGGCATACACCGGTAGGATGGAGATCCCGGAGGGCCCAGTTGCCGAAATCCCACTCTTGGCCTTGCCGGCAGTCTAATGGTAAATGGAACTGCTGGAAGGTGCCACAGTACTTGACCAATTGCCTTTTGGGTTCCATTCCTGATTGGTGTAAGGTTTACTCCTCTAGACTAGTCTGCTAATCGGAGTCCAGTCTACCATCACCCGGTTATATTATTGGGTGATCCGTCCCACCAAGGCTTTGAGGACTGTCAGCTCGTTCTCATCTTAGATGACTCAGATGAACAGGAGTGGGAACCAAATAAGATCTGGGCAGGGTTTAACAGTAACTTTTATTTCCACTTGCCCAGTCGGGCAAGTGCAAGAAAAAACCACTTGCTCGAACATACTTTTGACTTGACCGAAAACCATATGTTTAGTTAATTACATAGGAAATATCACTAAAGTGTTTAAATATACTCTTACATTGCTTCCGGTTTACTCTTCATCGAACACACATGAACAATAGACTTCCTTCTTGTCTTTAATAGTTTATAAGTCATTACCCTAAAAGAAATTCTTAGAAATCTTCCCACACAACTTCGTCTATGGCTTGTCAAATTTCTGTCGGGCAAGTTGAAGACTAGCTTGGCTTGCCCGACACAGGGGTTCACTTGCCCCGGGCCGTCGGGCAATGCTTATTATTAAGCCCTGGAAGACATAGAAGTATCTTCATGACACTACAGAGTTGAGGTTAGGAGGAAGGTGGCACTGGGTCTGAAATTTTACGTAACTTCCACACCACACACTGAATGCTTTATTCACCCTAATCATTTTCCTTTTTAATTTGTTCTTTTATATCATATTGACCTCAACAGTGCTATTTCCTGATGAGAAAACGTTGAGCCTTTGCTGTTGGGACTCCAGGAACGCTGAGAGGCAGAAGCTGCTATCTCTAGGTAACTTAAACTTACAAAAAATCTGCAAAAAATGCCTGCGATATACATAGAGAACCAGACAAGCAGAATTAGACAAAGGCCTGTAGGGAAGAAGATACAACAAGACAAGAAATTTTTGGGCGGCCCACCCTTCTTCAGCTACAAACATTCTATCTTTGTTGCTGAAGAAGGGCAAGGTGCCCAAAATTTTCTTTGTCTTCTTCCCTATAGGCCTTTTTCTAATTCTGCCTGTCAGGTTCTTTATTTATATGTCTAGGTAACAGTCAAAGCTGATTTGAAATTAGAGTACAACAGTAAAAAGTCGATTGAAGTGAAAAATTGAGATATATAAATTTAATAAATTACTTTCCGTGATTAAAATATCCACCGATATTATATGGTGAGTAATAGTATCAAGTAGTACTACGTAGTATTATATGTTTTTGTTTTTGTTATGTTTATCATTTCTCAGAATACTCACACATTCATTTCTCCAAATCATTCCATGTGATTGGTGGCCCAAAATTAAATACCTTTTTGACCATCAGTCACTTTCTGCCAAACGTGTTTGTTTTTGAGAAATAGAGGTTGTTTTTCATTCCACTCTTCAAGGAAAATAACACTATTAACAATTCCGAACTGTAAGTCAAGGGTCCATTTTCTCTTCAAAGAAGGAAAATATATTATTATTATTCTTAACGAAATGTTAGGGGTCATTTCCTCAGTAATGCAATCGAATAAGCGAGATGCACTGTGTTGTCAAGATTGTCTTTACATGTTCCTCTCAACATGTCGATGTCGATTTCTCCCTCCCAGGGTCATGGGGTCAGAATAGTTGGGGAAACAATATACGATTAGGAGTGCGTCTCAAGGTGGAAATCAGCCTTCCTTCTAGAGTGCAACCTCTGGATAATGACATCGTCCGGGACCGGAACAAATTATGTCGTTATCCAGGAATGGGTTTTGAAGATTTCAGAAAAAGGGGGTGTGGTAACTTATGCAAATATTATGATGTGATGCTCGTAGCAGTGTTTGTGATAAAAACCTATCCTAATGACGTTTAAACGTGTATTTTTCCTGTTGATAAAGAGTTTGCGAATTACGTTTTCACTCTCTGATATGTACAGTAGAACACGAAAGTAGCGTACTCGCAAATAATGTAAACTCGAAAATAGCGTAAGAATTCTAAATCCCCGTTTTTTCCCCTTATTTGAGTCAATAAAATTAGCATGCAA
>JAUEKT010272175.1:0-11971 GCA_031762655.1 Doris verrucosa
TGACATGGGCAGCGTTCACAGCCTTCCCGACAGCGGCATCTCGGACCAGGAGAACCGCGACCCCTCCAGGCAACTGCCGAGGCGGCGTTCTAGCGGCGGTGGTGGTGGTGGGGGTGCGGAGGCTGGGAGTCCCGGCGGAGCCAGGGGTGCAGACGGAGCGCTGGCCAGCCTCCCAAGCAGCAAATTCAAGCAGATGACCAAGCAACGGGCGGCCGATGACGCGGACAGCGGATTTATTGGCTCCGTGGTGGGCTCCGGAGTCGGTCTGCCCATCTCCAGGCAACAGCAGCAACAACAGCAACAACAACAGCAACAGCAGCAGCAAGAGCAGCGAGAGGGAACCCTGAGGTTGAGAAGAAACACGATGGATGACAGGTAGGGAGAAGTTTGGTTGGGTTGGGTTTTTTTCTTTTTTATCTCATGCCCCAGCTTTATAAAGGAGGAATGAGAGAGTGAGAAGATTTGTTTTCTCGTTAAAGATTTGATTGACTCAACTCAAAGGCAGAACAATCTGATCTCATAGTTTTAGTTGATATTTTTATTTTTTATTAAACCCGGTAAAGTTCCTTCTAGGCCTTGACATACCCATA
The DNA here is from genome assembly GCA_031762655.1 of Doris verrucosa. NCBI lineage: Eukaryota > Metazoa > Mollusca > Gastropoda > Nudibranchia > Dorididae > Doris > Doris verrucosa. Next base: position 591 of record JAUEKT010272175.1, read on the forward strand.
AAGCCGGAGCTTATCCCAGTTTCTGTATCGTAAAGTGGAGCAGATGATACAAGATCATCCCCTGGACAGGATGCTAGTCTACCACAGATATTACTCCACAGCCCTAGCTGGTGCTCATTTGTCCCTGAGTGGAATAAAGCGATGGGAGTAAATTTTCTTGCTCAAGAAAAATACACAAATCCCTTGATGCCTTTTCCACTTGGCTATCGTGCCTCCTGATATGCTTATATCTTTGGGACATATGGTTGGTTCTATTACGGTCATACGTCATTTCCAATAATTTCATAATGGCTTTTTGACACAAGGTGAAAGGTTTTGAAATCTAGTCTCTTAGTTCTTTTGGTAGCCTGAGCTGATAGAATCAGCAAGCTTATATTAGATCTAACACTAAAACACATACGCACTGATCGGTTAATAAATATTTAACATATTTAATTAAAAAGCAGGAGCAGTCCAGCCTAGTGATGATAAATAAAGATTAAAGATGGATTTAGATCAATTTAAAGTCTGTATTCTTGCAAAAATGCGCATTCACTGACTGTACACCATTTATCCCCCAGCAGGCTATTTAATTTCAAAGTCCATCTCAACTCCCTCGGAACAAACATAGGAGAAAATCGATGGAACAAAACCAAATCCCCAAATTCTATGATCATCATCTTTACAAATCACATGGTAAAAAGATTTAAAAAGACATTCAGTATTATCCTTGCTATGGAATAAAAGCATTGAAAGATGGGAGTTATCTTCCCATGATTTTTTTTTTCTGAGGTTCGCCGAGATCTTTTCTCTTTCCTTTGCTAGAATCTTTTCTTTCTTCATAAGATGGGTTGGGTTTTTTTGAGTTTTTCTTCTTTTTTTTTTTCTTTTTTTTTTTTCTTTTGGATAGTTTTGTTGTTATTGACTTCATTTTATTTCCTTGCATTTTTAAAATATTTGCATATTTTTGTTTGCCCCCCCCCCCCCCCTCTCACCTCCTTGCCACAGCTCCACTGTGACAGACCAGTCCTTGGACGCGTCCATGCAGCGAGAGAAGCCTCGGTCTAGTCGGAGCAGCCGGGGTCACAGGGTTGAAAGGTCAAGGAGTCACAGGTCACAGGGTGGGTACAGGTCCTCACTACAGTGGGAGCATTACCTTTTTTTTGGGTGGGTTTTTTTTTCTGAGCCTCTTACCCGTATCGTTATTGTTAGTTTCAATGAATTTATGAGTGAAAAATTGCTATTAAAATAGTGGCTTCTATCATTCGTCATGTCATCATACCAATTTATTTTCATGCATTCATTGTTAGTTTCCATGGGTTTATTGTGCATTATTATTTTCATTACTTTCTTCATGCATCGAATGGTTGGCTTCATAGTCAGTATCATGCGTTAATTGTTGGTTATAATGTCTACCCTGGTCCTTCAGGGGATTATCCCAGGCGAGGCCTCTCCCCATGCCCTTTGCCCTAATGGCATACCAGTTAATGTTATTGTTACGTCGCTTCCTATCCAAATGGTTGGCCAGACCTTTTGTGACTATTAATTTTACCAATTGAAATCAACGAAAAGATACATGGGCACATTCTATCTGTCCCTCTTTATATCGTGGGAGCATTACTCTTTCTTTTAAACAAACAGACAACTTAGCAAATGTTTGTCAATCATAAATTAACATATATATTTGTTAAACGAAGTGAAAACATGCGCATTTTAAAATGAGATTGGTATATTGCAAAATATTCTTAGGATTACCCCTTGAGCATAAACGTATAGAAAATCCTCACATTGCTGGCTTCAATCTGACTTATTATATGCCATGCTTAAACTGATATGTAATGATTTTATATTCACAAGGACCTCTCCCCTTCGCCTTAAAAGCAGTGTTGTGTTGATGGTTGTTCAGAAAGCTTTGCGTTTGATTACTTATTGTTTTCCTTGAAACCTTATTTGCGCAGGCACCGGTCGCAGCGTTGAAAACAGTTACGACGGGGAGGAAGACACGATGGAGACTTTGGAGAGCAGCGACATGAGCATTCAGAGGGAGGACCGCCGATTGCAGGAACGGCGAGGCGGGGCGCGGCCAAAGGCGAAGAGGAAAGAGGACAGCCAGGATTTGTCCCTGGATGGGACCCTGGAGGGGGACCTCACAGGCGGTAAGATGAAGATGAAGACTCACTCATGGTTTTGATCTGACGATAATCAATATCATTCAATCCAATCCAATCCAATTTCATCTAATTCAATCCAATTCAATCCAAATCAATCCAGTTCAATCCAATATATTCCAATCCTACCCAATCCCATTCAAGGAATTCAATTTAAATCAATGTTATATTAATGAAGCTCTCAAGAAGGCATTTTCGAATTACAAAAGAAGATTCAATATTTTGTCAATAAATTAATAAATGCACAGACGGTAATACTCAGTCCAACTAAGTCAGGCAATATGTAAGAAGAAGGGGGAGGAGGAGAAGAAGAAGAACAAGAACAAGAAGAACAAGAACAAGAACAAGAACAAAAACAAGAAGACGAAGATGAAGAAGTGAAACAAGAACAAAAACAAGAATGATGCCTTTATTTCTTTCTACCATTTCCCGCTTTTTCATTTATCAGACTCAGAAGTGTCTACGCCCAGAGCCGTCAACCAGAAATCATCGCAGTCCCGGGATTCGGGTCGCCAGGAGGCCAGGCACGCCCCGCCCTCACCCAAACGGTCGGCCAGGGGCACCTCCCCCATGTCGGTCCAACAACGGCCACCGTCTCGGCAGCACACGACTAGCGAGGAAGACGAGGATTTGAAAAGGGCCCTGGCCAAGGAAAGGTTTGTCATTGTGGCAGTCAGATCTGACGCTTTATGTAGGAACCTGATGTACAGTTGTTTACACTGTGTTATTCAATTGTATTCAAGTCAACTCAACTCAAGTCTATTCAACTCTAGTTTATTCATCTCAATTCAAGACTGTTCAACTTAACTCAGCTAGACTCAACTCTATTCAACTTGACTCTATTCAACTCTACTCAATGCTAAACTCTGTTCAACTCAACTCTATTCAACTCAACTCTATTCAACTCAACTCTATTCAACTCTACTCTATTCAACTCAACTATATTCAACTCAACTCTATTCAACTCAACTCTATTCAACTCAACTCTATTCAACTCTACTCAATGCTAAACTCTGTTCAACTCAACTAACCAATACAAGTGAAAGACAATTAAATTGAATATTGAGTTAAAATGATGCCTGATATCGCCAGACTTTAGAAACATCTGAAGTCAAAGGTGAACACAGGAAAAATCAGCATTTCAACTGGCAGATTCTGACTCATCTTTACGCTGCTTTTTGAGAGTTTGTTCATTTCATTTACTTTAATACTATAATCATAATCACAAGCGGAACGAAATTTCTTTACGTTTGTTCATTTCATTTATTTTAATTCTGTAATCACAAACGAAACACAAAATTCTTTGCGTTCGTTCATTTAATTAATTTTAATACTATAATCACAAACGTGGAAATCTGCGTTTTTTCTTTTAATTGATTTTAATACTATAATCACAAGCGGAAACAAAATTCTTGCATCTGTTCATCACATTAATTTTTATACTATAATCTCAACCTGAAAAAAAAGTTCTTTGCGTTTGTTCGTTTCATTTGTTTTGATACTATTATCACAAATGGGAAAACAATTCTTGCATTTGTCCATTACATTTATTTTAATACTATAATCACAATCTGATAATTTCTTTGCGTTTGTTCATTTCATTTATTTCGACCTGTACTGAAGTCGCCAGAAAGCGAAGAGACACAAAGGCCAATGAGGCCTACGCATAAGTCTCTATATCATCGTATCGTAATACTATAATCACAAAAAGGAAAAATGTCTTTGCATTTGTTCATTTCATTATTTTAATACCATAATCACAAATGGGAAAACAATTTCTTTGTGTTTGTTCATTTCATTTATTTTAATACTATAGTCACAAACGGACAAAAAAAAAAACTGTCTTTGCGTTCAGGTCGAGACAAGTCAAAGCGGAGAGCCTGCACCACTCGAAGGACATGGACGAGTCGACGCAGCAGAAGCGCCTCAAGTCCCCGCCTCCCCCCGCGCGCCGGCCCAGCAGTCGCGGCTCACCGACCACGGACCTGTTCCACACGCGGGAACGGCACGCCAGTGGGGGAAGCACGCGCAGCCGGCGCAGTGGGAGAGGGGAAGTAACCAGGGGGGAACGCACCCAGGACCTGCCACCCAGGGCCGAGCTGCGGTAAGGAGATGGGTGCTGTGGGTGGGCGACTTGTGAGGGTTGTTGTTGTTGTTGTTTGGGCTGGGCTTCTGGCCTTTTATGGAGGCTTAGCTGCCAACCAGGGCAGAGCTGCGGTAAGGAGATCGGCAAAGTGTGGGTGGAACTTGTGAGGGGGTTGTCGTTGTTGTCGTTGTTGTTTGGGGTAGGCTTTTGGCTGTTTATGGTGGCATGGCTGGCAACCAGGGACCAGGAGCTAGAAAGAGATACAATTTCCTTCAATACCTGGGAGCAACATTCCGATACACGCTATTTTGTAAATTGGTGTTTGTCAGATTATTGCACTCAGATATCGCCTTGGCCTATGAATTTTACTCACTATAAGGGGACCATATCTATTTAAACAACAAACTTAGTTTCCAACGACTTTTTTCATTGGATAGGCAGATATAGATTTGTTGTTTTTTTCCCGGTCCATCATCATCACAGGATGGAACAGCAGCTAGGAAGTCAGGTGGAGAGGCCCAGCTCTCGGCATGGGAGGAAGTCGAGGAGCGGCCAGGATCATCCGCCGGTGTTGCCAGACGAAGACGACGCGAGCTCGGACATCGCCAGACGTGTGAAGGAGTTTGAGGAGAGGAGCATCGGGTCGGATGTCGAGGTCGGCTCCAGTGTCACTCGCGCTTCCAGTACCAACAGGTGAGTTTAATTCATCAACAGCGCTAACTAGGCCCAATAAGTAAATGTAGTATAAATGTCTTTCAGCCCAGTGCATTCAAAACATTGGTGGTATACAATTTCATATGGGTGGTTGCAAAGTGGGCATGCTGGGGCATGGTGACTTTTAATGTGATTTAGGTGCATGTTCAGCTGAACTTGTTGCGTTCTCAGCATTTACAATGTATTATATATGTGTACATCATCCATTACCCCTTTGGGAGCATGAGGCATTGAAAACTTCCTCCATTTTGTCCTCTGTCCTGTGCAAGCCATCTCAATTCATTCCATGTCATACCTGCATCTGTTCTTTCAGAGTCAACCGTTCTTCTCCAGGTACCCTTTGGCCTGCCTTTCTTCCTTTTACCTTGTGGAGTCCAAGTTAAGTTTACAATGCATATCATAAGAACCCTTTTTTATCCTTTCTTTCTTTCTTTCTCTCTTTCTCTCATTCACATTTTTCACGCGTCTTACACGTCCTTCCTTTCAGCAACCGGCTGCGACTTCTGCAGGAGGAGATCGAACGGCTGAAGGAAGGGGTGGCCAAGGCCAACGAAAAGGCCTCCCAGCCACCACCCCAGCCACCACCCCAACCCCTTCCACCCCAGCACCACCACCACCCCTTCCAGCCCCCCATGTACCAGCAAGCCTCGGTCCCCTCAACCAATCAGCAGCCTCAACCATCCACGAATCAAAAAGACAAAGACAACCAGCCCGAGTTCTACGACCCCTTCGACGACCCCTACGGTTTCATGCGCATGCCGCGCCGACGCGCCAACTCCTTCTCGGGCGGGCGGGAGCGCGAGTGGGACGAGTGGTACTGGACCCTCCCCGGGGACCGACAGAGGCAGCAGCAGTACGACGGGGCCGACATCCCATTGGGCTACGCCGCGGCCGACGCCTATGCCGATATCCCTCAGAGTGCGGCTGCTGGCCTGGAGAGGAACACGCGGGAGAATGTGCGCAACCGGCTGCGTCAGCGCCGAATGGAGAGACGGGCGGGGAGAGCCGGTGGTGGGGCAGAGGAAAGTCCGCAAGGTGCCACTACGGCTGCCGATCACGGCTTGGACACTGTCGATGGTGGAGGTCCCATAGGGGGAGATCCGGCCACATCGCCCATGGTCGGCATGACAATGACGATGACGGCCGGCGGCTCGACTCCGGCCATCAACCGGGCGGGGCTGTCAGACGAACAGACGGCCGCCATGTACAGCTACTACGTGCCGGCCTCGCGCTTCAGCACGGAGGGCATGCGGAGTCAGCTGGCGACCAGGGGGTTCTTCACCACGCCCAGCGGCGCCAAGATCTACTCGTCTGGCGGCACAGCAGGTGGGGACCGCGAGGAAGAGGAGGAGGAGGAGGAGTTGAGGAGGAGAAGTTTGATGACGCTTGATGGCGCTGGTTTGTACTCACCACCTAACCCCCCACCGCTGTATATTGTGCACTCTTTTTTTTTTTTTTTTCAGCGCAGAATCATACCAAATTGTTTTAAGGGTATCTTTCTAAGCTTTTATCAATAGATCGATGTAAACACAAACAGTGAGGCAGGGGGCTTTTAGACAATAGATGTATAATAGGCAAAGTAATGGAATAGCCCCGAAAGAACAAAGACAAGAAAAGTGCATAGGAATAGACTGGAAAAAATATTGACACAAGTGGGGATCGAACCCGCGACCTCTTTGTTCTTTCGGAGCTATTCAATTATTTTGTCCATTATATATTTATAAGCTTTGGTCACAATGTTGCTTCAGAGTTTCCTACCATTATGCTTCTTGTAAAAATCATTACAATGCAAAACGTGTCATTCATTCCGCAATTCCGCATTTTCCGTTTAAAATTTCTCATTCCCTAGACGCTCTGACTGAAAGGAAAACTATACATTTCGAGCAAATGATAGGATCGCTAGACACAACATCAGCATTGTGCACATCATCCATCCGGCGGATCATGACTTCGTGTTAAGTGCAATTTTGAGTGTATGGAGGACTCATAAGACATTTAAATTTAACTACTGTCACAACCTCATCTGGGAGACATGAACATCTCATCAAGTTTTCTCTCTGATAAGTTGATTCCTCAGTTTGATGTCAAATTGCTCATTTCTGTTTTTACGATTCCTCAAAGTAGTCCGTCAAGGTAGGAAGCTCTGTCACTTTACAACGTCACGTTTTGAGTGTTCAAAAGATTGGAATGACAATGTATCTTCTAAAGGCCTTGTAACATCGATAGAGAAACGGACAAGTTTAGACAAAAAGCACTACATCGCTTTTAGGGTAAAGGACACAAACATTCAGAATGCAACGTCTTGATGGAGTGAGTCAATTGAATTGAAGATCACATCCCTTGCATTTACTAAAGTGATCGAATCAGACACTTATAAGAGTACTAAGAGTGAGAGTTTTTCATGCGTAATTTAAATATGAAAGAAAGAATTCAACACATGCGATGGGCACAGTTCAAGTCAGGCCATGTCTGATTAGTATAAATAGCAAGGCTCCCCCCACTGGTGCAAGACTAAGCTCTATAGTATAATATAGGCTTAAGCGGCAGTAAATATGTCGAAAGCTAGTATGATTCTGCGCCGATTTTTCGTCCACTTAACTGTTGTATAATTTAACCTTTTCCATGTGTGATGTCCATTTCGCTGGTCTAGAACAAAATTGTTGTAAATCCATAATAAATGTGTTGGACTTACAACAATATTATTTTTTGCTCTAGACCAGTGATTTGTTTTTCATAATAGCTAACTCAACCATTATTAGTTGTTATTGTCGAAATGTTTAAAGACTGCAATACTCATTATACCTCGATTAATATACTTCACTGTATTATATAGCCCGCAGTACCTTATCAGACCCCAATATCTTATATATAAACTACACTTCCTGTAATTGACAGTTCCTTGCTGGAAATGGTTATCTCCTCTTTTCAGCTAAATGAGAATAAGAGTTGAGTACAATGCAAAGGATATTTTCACGTGAACATTATAATTACCACCTTGCGTCTATATAGTAGTAAATGAAACTGTAATTGATTAGCCCCCCAAAGAACAAAGACAAAAAGGATGCATAAAAAAAGTCAGAAAAAGAAGAAGCAAAGATAGCTCAGTTGGTAGAGTGCTCACTCCTGGTGGCAGGCAATTCGTGCTGACACAAAAGTCGCGGGCTTGATCCCCGTTTGTGTCACGATTGTTTCTGTCTCTTCCAATGCATCCTCTCTGTCTGTGTTCCTATGGGACTATCCAAATACTTGGTCTATCGTTTACCTCTTGTCCAGAGCCCCTTGCCTCGCTGCTCTTCCTTGGAATGAAAGATTTAAACCTGCTTATTGCTGTCTACACTTTTTAATTTTTTGCCTGGGGGAAAAAAAACATTTAGTTTTCTTTTTTGTTTCTTTTTTTTTTTTTTTTTTAATCTCTCATCGAATCAACAGAAGTTGGGGACAAACATTTCCTGCATGGAACAATTGATATGTGCTATGTATTACCAGTACCCAATATAATCTGCACTGCCATATAAATAGAAACCAGGCTGACTCCTACAGCTGTATATTATACTCCACTCACTTTTAAAGCCTTCACAGCCTTGCGTTGAGTGCTCTTTTGAAAGATCTAACAACCGTAACGCCTAGACCCTAGATTTTTGCATATACATATATTTAGAATTTAAAATATAAATATTTTTAAAATTTAATATTTAAAATATGAATATATTTAAAATTTTAAATAACATAGCGACAAGTCTTGCTACAAACGATTAATATTTGATGAAGATAACAGACATTGTAATGCCAAAAGATTTATTTTAAGAAACAATAAAATCTCATGCACAAAGTAACTAACAATGATCTAACGAATGACTCACCCCCTGTCAAGCAATGATGTATCTCAAAAACATTCTCTGCCGTTGCACCAACAAAGTGAGGTGTCATCCATTGTTAATTTCATTTGGTTGCCATATGATGCAGCACACTGGGGACAGTTTTATTGACACAGAGAGAGTCAAAATCGGACTGAGTACTAAATGACTGATGAAGAAGAGTGTAAAGTTCATACTGATGAGAGAAGGGTTTTAGAATTCAGTGCAGATTCTCCATGAGACAGGATGGGATCGTGAATAACGCATTGACGAAGACATCATTTCAATTATCTTCCTGAATTTTAAAGAACAGAAGTAAGCTCATGTAGATTTTATAGGAAAAGATTTTGGCAACATTAGTATCATCCAAGGAACACTTAAGAAGCACCATCTCAATGTATAGGCGGAAAAGACACTTTGATTTCAAGGGGACGAAAATGACTGGAAGGAGGTGAGAAAGGTAAGCTCACTCATCAGCGACCAAGAAGACGCAGAAAAAAGGAAACAGCTCTCTTCAGCAACTCTTAACAAACTTAACAATGTGTGGATCAAAGGAAACAAATTAAAAACAGCAACTAAAATACATCTTTACAAGGCTCTTGTGAAATCCATTCTACGATATACCTGCAGTACTTGGGCGCTTACCAACACTGAAGAAGAGAAACTCAACGCCTTTCGTAGAAAACAACGGATAAAAAGTTTTGAACATAAAATTATCTGTAAAAATGAAAAATAGATGACTGTTTAAGAACTACAAAGACAAGCCACTGTCCATTCAGATATTAGTAGCTCGTTGGAAACTCTTCGGTCAAATCTTACAAAGAGACAAAGACATACAGCTGCTAACAAAAAAATGTGGATGTATTTCACTTCAACTGGCAAGGAAGTCAAAGGACAACAATAACACTGCACCCAATCATGCTGAACAAAGTCCTAACCAGCATTGACCACCCTCAATCCATACAATCAAAGACTGAGATGAGATTAAAAACATCGCACAGTATAGGAAAAAATGGAATCAACTTGTAGTCAAGATTGAAAGAGCCGCTGAAGCATCTCAGACCGAAAACTGGGATATGGGTCGCCACCGAGTCAAGTAAGTCAATAAGACTCAAAGATGCCGTACAGGGTCTTGAAGTATTTGATATGACTTGTACCAACTAGGGAGCTCTATGATGAATCTCTTCTTCATGCCTGTTGGCAAGGAAATTTCGTCGGCTGACAGCCAGAAGTGACTATGTCCACATTGGCCAAAAAGTGATCAACTTTGAAAAAATCCAGAAAAGGAAGATACTGGGCATCTATTATAGTCTTCTTACCTGCTTCACACAACCAATGAAGACAAATAGACTTCAAATCTGTAATTTCATTTGTTATTTCTTAAACCTAAGAGTTAAAAAAGAAACGCAACATCTTTTTTTTCTCACAATAAGAATTTTGGACATAGTCACTTCTAGGTGTCAGCCAACGATTTATATTTATATTCAACACCATATGAATAGGTCACACCGTGGCTACATTTGGACGTTGTGAACGCCGTCCTTGACTTTAAAACTCTACCCGCTTTTTCTTTGTCCTCATTGCAGGGCCCCAGCCGGGGTCAAGGCCAGCGGCCAACTCGCCCTGGTATCAGATCCGGCGTGCCCAGCAGCCGCTTGGCTTTGGCCCACAGGGCGCCCACGCGGGTGTGCCCACGGTGGGCAGACGGACCCAGTCCCACGAAGACGTCAGCTACAGGGCGGGGGCGCACAGCCAGGCAGCTTTCCAAGGGACCACGGTAGGGGCAGGGGCGGGGACAGGGATGGAGGGAGGTTTGTTTGTTTTTTTTCTTTCGAGATTTGGTCGGAAGTTTCCCGATCTCAGTATCTCATCCCCAAACTCCTGAAAATGGAGCAATTTTCCAAAAATAAGAGAAAAAGAATAAGGTCTTGCATTAAAATTGGTAGAATGATAATGGCATGAAGGGATGGATGTCCGAACTATTTCAGTCTATGGTCTTAAGCATAATCGGAAAATTGTTTTAAATGGACACTTTATTGTGGCAATTATCCACTATTCTTTCACAAGTGAAATAGTGTATATTTTCTTTGTGGGTCTAAATTAGATTTGGATCCCCGGCTGTATATTAGGAAACTTGGACCTAATTTAATCTAAAATCTGGATTTAGATGATAGTTAACCTGTAATCTACCTCTCACATATAAAAATGTTTAGAATCTAGATTGTCAATTCTTACTGTAAATCAAGAGCTTTAAGTAGATTGAGGTGTATACTATTTAGATTTAGACAAAGAATTTTGAGCTGAGAGCCAATCCTAGGCACTCCGAGAACAGCATTTATCGAGTAAAATCTAGTCCTGAATATGTCTAGTTCTAAATGTAGGTCTGTTATAACCATTGAGTTGTCTCCATCCATAAAATGAATCACAGCTCTTTGGAGAAGCCTGTTAAATACATTCCAAAATTTAGCAACCAAAGCACTCTTTAATCCATAATTTGCAATGGCCAAAACCTTTGAAAACTCACTTTGTTTCTTCATTTCTACATTTGAGATTTTTACTGTAAATAACCACTCGCTTGCT
>JAUEKT010272285.1:0-11970 GCA_031762655.1 Doris verrucosa
CAACCCGACCACCCCCCCCCCCCCCCCCCCCTGTCATAGAGTGAATTAAAGAATCCTGAATATTTTGATCATACTAAAAATCATTCGGAAAAGGGCCATGTTTGACGTTAATAATAACCCTGAATGTAGTTAATAGGAGAAAACAAAAAAAATTCTTTCTTGCTCTATAACCATATACACTGATCTTAGTCAATTAGAGAAAAAGGCAAGACCATGAATAAGTCTTGAGAGTGAAATGAAAATAGATGGTCATATCAGCAATGCTGTCAACTACCTAAGAGAATTCAAGTCATGGTAACTCACCCAATACATTCCTCAACAGATTGCTTGCTCGAAGCTGCATCCTTCTTGCACTCGCAAACGTCTCCATAATATCCTTCGTTACATGAACATTTGCCGCACTCGTAGGTGCCATTACCATTGGAGCACTTTGGACTGTTGATTTCCTGTTGGTTTAGCAGGGCAAAGCGTATATTCAAGCACCCCATAGTCAAAAAGCAAGAAAAACTTGTATGGTAAAACTTAAATGAGCTTACGAGTTATTGACAAGCACTGAAACAAAAATTGAAATCTGCATGTCCAAGCTGTCACAGAGCTTTTATCAAGTGCTGACAAAAAGAAAAATGAACAAATATTAGAGTGCCAAAGCATTCATACATCACTCTTTCTGATGAATTCCCATGCCTGATTAAAAATGCCCCCACCCCATCTTACAAACTGTGATCATTGAGCACTTTCTAAGCATTCTCTATATCTCTCTGTTCTACCATTAATTGCTATTTTTGTTGTAAAATGACACTTAGGCTTCGGGATACATACCTAAAATTAAATTTTACAAATAACCAGAGACCAAAAGACTCAAGGAAACCTGTCACACGGATATTACAATTTTTCACTGTGTCTGAAGACAATCTAATTCACTTACTTCATTCTCTGGCTTTTCGCATTCACATTCGCAGATCAAGTCCATGACAACTGTCAAACTCTCCTTATATCCAGCTGGCTTGATGGTAAACTCCCTCGTCCACTGCCTTCTGTCTTTGGGACATTCGTTGACCATGATTTTCACATCGAAAGTCACCTGCACTCAAAAAAATAAATGGCTATGAGCAACTTTCTTTTCTGTTTGATGTTTCTTTCACCCTCTGTAAGGAAGCTTATTTTATTAGACACTATAGATTTGTAAGTCACTGGGACAGCTCAATTGTAACATCAAAGCATGATGTGACCTTGAGGTAATGTCCAATTCATGTTGTTCACATTGCTTCACTGATCTAACTTCACTTAACTTTAGGACATTTTAGGATTATAACATGTTAGTTAAGCAAATTATATAGTACATATCGTCACCGTCGGGGAACATAGTCGTATGTGCTTGTTTGCTGTTTCGCTCATACGACCCTTTTCCCCGGCGGTGACGATATGTACTCAAAAGTATTATTACTCAGCCAAACAATGTCAATAAGTTGAGGAGACTGAACAAGTTGAGACTCCCCGATACCATGGATGACAAGAGGATAGTAATGGCAGTAAACATGTGAGTTGGAAAGATGATGATTGCTAGCATGTACAGTGAATAAATAAATTATAGACAAAGTAATTTTATAGCCCCATAAGAAGAAAGACAAGAAATATGTGTAGTAATAGACGGAAAAATTCTGCGTCGAGAGAGGTTGCAGGTTTGAGCTATGCTTGTGTCAAGATTAATTTCCGTCTATTACTATACATCTATCTCGATTTTGGTCTTACTGGCTATTCAGTTACTATGTCTATCTTTAACATACTGTCTAAGGCCCCTTGCGTGATTATCTGTCATTTACAGTGAAGAGATTTTTTTCATTTACACTGGAAAGATCTTTATATGAATTCCTAGCAATGGAGGAAGAATTTGAATTATCAGACCTTGACTTCAGTGAATGGGTTATAACCGTTTCAACAAACACTGAAATGTGTCTATCTGATGATAGCAAGTAAGGACAATTTAGGAGTGATGCAGACCCTGATCTAGTGCCCACTACTTTAAAGAGGACCGAGCACAAGATTGAGATAAATCAATCAGGGTTGTCTGCCAACCCCTTTCCTCATATGTTTTTCACTGTCACTAGGTCTAGTCGTATCCTAATATCAGAAACTCCAATTTTCCAATTTCCCTCAAAATCTTAGAAGCACGCTGTAGACATTTTGGGCATATTCTTTTCACCCTTACAATTATATTTAAGCGAAATTTGATTTGAAAATTACAATGATGAAATATCAAGATGGCTAGAAATAAAGAAAGTCTCAAGAGATGATAACCTTCAATGTGAATATACTTACAGATTGTCCAATTTTCAGGTTTTTGCACTCATTGGTCTTGATTTCCTCATCTCTGCATGGAATCAAAAGGAAAATGGATCAATTTTTAAGAAATTTTAAAATGCTCTCAGCAGAGCTCAAATATTGTGTGAATCTTTATGGACACGAATATTCACAAACCCAATAATTAATGCACAGCAATTTTATTTCTTGCTGACAGTCAGTAGGCATGAGGATATGAGGTGCTGGGTTTTAATTCAAAACCGTACAGCACAACATGAGAACCGCCAGGAAGGATTATAATTTTTCTTTCTTACTCCACTCAGGTGTAGTCAGGTGAAAATATGCCAACTCGTTCAAGACATAGGAATTTGTTACCAAAACTAGAAATTTGCATCTAAGGCCTTTGCAATACATATGAGTCAGATTGACCAAGTAAGCTTATTGAGTAAGATTGGGGCAAAAAGAGTAAGATCCTAAAATACATCAGGCTGGAAATTGCTTAATATCAACACTACTTTAATGAATCAAATAAAAAACTATTAATAGGAATTAGAGTTAGACTTTAGAAAATATCATTGAAGCAAAGTAAAAATCAGTAGATATCTGGAGCTTTTAGTAAATTAAACCCCCTCTTCTTGTGTGGAATTCTGGCCCATCTTGAGTTTGACATGAAAATGATATGATTTTCTGGCTTGGGAGTCATTTCATGAGATGATAATAACTTAAATATAGAACTCAAACCTCCATATCTGAATTCCACATATCAAAGCAGAAATAAAATTGAGCTTTGTTTTACACAACATTGCCCTGGAAATGCTGCCACACTGGATTTTTGACCTATGAGAATTTTCAATTTCAAAAACAAATATCTAAACAAAATTCAAATTTCTTGGTCATAGATAAGCAAAACAATGCATGTTTTTTTCTAGATACTTTTTTTAATCAGTCTGCAAACATAAAGCAGGCTGGTCAACTTTTCAGACATCAAATTAGGGAAATTAGTGACAAAGAAAATTTTTTTTTGCTGCTCTAGATTAGAATTGGAAATTGGGAAAATATATGTCTGTTTGAGAAATCGGGGCTGACGAACGATTTAGGGAATTTCCCACAATTTAGGGAAGGTTGGCAAGCCTGCATAAAGTCACTTCTTCCCATTTTTCCTAAAGAAGAAATACAAACTAGCTTTTCTACAAAACTTCTAGACATGAAGGAAAGCCAATGCGCTCTTTTGTTACATGAGATGAAAAGAAATCCAGTGCCAAATTTGAAGTTAATCAGTTAACAGTATTCAGGTATTCAGGAAACAAATACCCAAAAACATAATTTCCAAGACAAGCGTGATTAAAAACTCATTTTCTTATAAAAAATATTTACACGTTGTTGACATAAAGCTTGGTTTACATGAGAAAACCTTTGACAGTATCTTTGCTGCCAATATAATCCTTGTTCTTTGAGACTCAACCAATAAAAAAAATGCAAAAATTCAAAACCACTGGTTTTTAACCCAAAACTATTCAGGAACATGTTCCTCCAACTCCCTTTAACACTGAAAATAATGTAAATAGAATTTACCCCAAACAGCGTGAGAAAAACTCAACAGTCATGTTTTCTCCAGTATTCTCAGCCCTTAGTTTCACAACAGACGAAATTTTCTGAGGATGAAATAACATGAATATTATAATAAATAAATGAAATAAAAATTGCTTTGTCATCTGCAGCAAAACAAAACATATTCACTAGAGGAAATTATAAGAGATTTCTCAAGAACTAAAACATTGACCTGTTTTCAAACAGTATGAATTAACGCACTTATCTTCCCTGGCATAAAATGCATAATGCTTTTTTATTTTAAAACAACTTAATGTCATGATTCCGAGCTTTGAGAAAAGTAAGACATTTCACTGACTCCCTTCATATTTCTGTTTTTTGGCTGCAAATACACAATTATGCCTAAAGTAAAAACAATCCATATATCATTAATTACATTGAGTACAAAGATAGGCACTTTATACATCAATTGAAAGACTAAGAAGCAAGTTATATCGCCGCAAGACTTATAAAAGTATCGTCAGAGTAAAATTATCCACTCCCATGGGCACCGATATATCTATATATACTTCCACAGAAGGGGTTTAGAAACAGCAGCAATACATTTGCATACGCCTCAAAAAGTTCAAGTACAAGAAAGCCTGAAAGCAAACCAAGTACCTCGTAATTATCTTGAATCAAATCAACAATGTTGGATGAATCAGTGGCCAGGATTCCGGTGGTTGAGCTGTCAATGTACTGAGACAACTTTTCATAAACGGGGAATTGGTCCTCAGTCACTGCGAAGATCACGCTTACAGATTTGTCTTTGATCTTGTTAGAAATCTGACTCACAGATGGGTAATCCTGCATGGAAGAATGAAATATGAAGAAAGATAGGAAATAAGAACAAAAGCTTGGTGTTGATACATTTTTGGCAGAAAAAGGCCAGTTTTATTATTTCAATTTCACTGAGAGGGGTTGGGAAAGTTGAATGGTTCAAATTAAATATCTTAACTTACCTCAAAAGTTCATTGTGTTTCCAATATTTTCATTTTAAATCCTTAGTCTGCCTCTAAATTTGTCTCATAAGTGGTCTGCCTCTTCCTGCTTCAGTTCATTTATTTGCAGCCCAGAGGACACTGTAGTGTATCAGTGGAGCACTGGACTAAGAATTGAGATGAACTGGATTTGATGACACACTTCTTTTTTACTCCTCAAATCCCTTCAGGTAAAGACCCCGGGGAAAGATGGTACAACTTTGAGTGATTACATATTCTGAAATACATTAGCACCTAATTTAGGTCATACTTGCAAATCTGTCCCTATCAATTTCATGCTATAGGCTGATGGGTTTGAATGAATATTTCTATTTATGGTTATTTGTTTAGAGCCTTTAACATGCAAGGTGAAAACAAGAACTTGGTTGCACATAATGTCTGCTTGTAACTTTTATCTAGTCACCTGGAAAGAACTTTGACTGTAGATATTATTCTCCATGTGGCAGTGTCCGTCATTAGGAGTCACAATACCGCCAAGCTAAAATAGAGAGAAAACACAAAAGGACAAAGGAATTAATTTCGATATAATATTAAAAAATTCTCAGAGACAAGCATGAATATCGTCTTCTTTATGAGTTTTTGTTTTTTTCTTTTTGTACAAGTGGGTTGTTATTTCACTATAATACTGTTCTTGTTATTTATCTCAATATCATGCCTTAAAAATAAAGAGCAAAGCCGGCAACAACATCTTTCTTAAGAATTCAGCCCTGAAACAATTTACTCATCTCGAGTGTGTACAAAACGTATGTAATAGACCCTTACACACTTTAAAATCTGATTTCTTAAATCCCATTTACACAGTAAAGCAATGAAGAATATCCTGCAATTGATTTCCCTATATTTTCAATTTCTATCTACAAAATATGAACAAATACCAGTCTATGTAATTACATTGGAACCTAAGCCTTCACATTAACAAGCCTCACAACTGATCATGTTGGAGGCTGGCTGTTGCAATGGAAAATAATCTCATTGTCATACTTTATATCCCCATAACAGTGACCAACCTCCAAGTTCCAAGTGTTTCAGGTTTGTTCTTATGTATGATTAGAATAAATCCACTTTAAAAGAAAAGTACAAACATAGTGATAAAATTTTATTGATAAAGAAATTAAGACTTTAAACTTAAAAGACGAAACATTCATACTACCTATGAAAACATACGTCTAAAATGTGGTACTGTTTTATTCATGAATCAATCTAAGACTGCTAATCAAGTTTTTGTATATACCAGGGTATATATATTGGTGAATTAAAAAAAATAATTGAACCTTAAACAGCAACGGGTTGATGCCATTGATCAAGAACCAGTCATTGCCATAGTTTTATTGTCATATTAAAATAAAACAAACTACACTATGTGCCATAGTTTTATTGTCATATTAAAATAAAACAAACTACACTATGTGAAAACAAACAAAAAAAATCTATTGAAGTAAATAAAAACAAGAAACATGAGTTGATGAAGTGACTCATATTGTGAATAAAGAAAATCTATTATGATTGATGTATTATAACTAAGCAAAGTATAGAGTGAAAAACGTCTTTTTCAATTTAAACGCTGCTGTATACAGTGGAAACCTCAGAAGTCTAATTTATACCATGAAAATGTCTGAGTGAAAAACGTCTTTTTCACTTTAAACGCTGTTGTATACAGTGGAAACCTCAGACGTCTAATTTATACCATGAAAATATCTCCTAAATCAAATTAATCATCCAGCAAGGTTTTAATTTCCTATTTTGAGGCTTGGCTGATCCTCATTTCATCTGACAATATGAAGTGTGTCAATATGATAATTTCAAAGGGACCAAGGATAACAATTTCTCAACTTTAACCCAACTTATCAACCTACTTTGCCCTGAAGAGACAGAGTATCATAGAAGACTGGTCACACAGGTGGGCATAGAGGTTGACTAACATTACAATATGATGACTATCATACTCTTGTGCGCATATGGTAGAAGTAGATTGTAGCTATCATTGTGTTCAGCTCTTTTTGCAGACTTTTCTTTGACCTCTATCTGATAAAAATTAAATATCACCTGGGTGCCTTTTGATATGTTAAATGCCTTTCATTCAATTCAAAATCTGAACATTTTAAACCAATATTCAGTCCCAAAAGAATTGATTTTAAAAGGTTTTAATGTACTTGTTATTGCTTTGAGTTCACAACAAAAAGCTTTAACAACAATCTTATCTCTGCAGCTGGATAGATGTTATGGAGACCCAAGCCAATAATGTCATAACTCCATCTTGGAAATAATTCCATTAAAAAACAGACAAATGATGAGATGACTATCTAAGGAAGAAAAATACACAGGCAATATAAAATTCTAGCCTAATCATTACCAATGGCTAAATATAAACTCAAAGCACATACGTGTAAGACCTTTGAGGACATGACACCTATCTAATTGCAACTACCAATCCAAGACCAAAATAAAATAACACTAAGATCTTTTTTGAAGCTACACATATTGAGATTATAATCTGCTTCCTAGCAAAAGACATCATGACATTGTGAAAACATAAACTTGTCTAATTGACAGAGGAAACTAACAAGAAATTGCTTCATTGAAAAGAAAAAATCAAATTAAAACAAGACCTTTGGTACTTAATAAAAAACAAATTTCACTTAACAATCAATTCAAATTTAAAAAATTAATATCAGGGTGCATATAAAAGCCTTTATTTCAATGTTAAGACAGAGAAAGAAGTCTACTTTGACTGGAGTTTTCTAATATTAAACAATATGAGATTATTTTTTTTTAAACGAGTCAAGGGAGAGAATGAAAACAAAGAGTCTTAAAAACTACTGCTTTAAGACAAAGGTACAATAATGCAAAAGGTTTTAATGTATAAAGAAGCACTAGCAAATGTTAATGAACAGAAAATAAAAGTAAAAATTAAAGCTGTATTCAACACTTTACATCCCCCCTCACCGTTTCAAAGATGCTGGCAGTAACAAAATAAATTATTTTCATTACATTTGGAAAAACGTGATTTCTAAACAATGATTTAAAAAGGTCTTTATAAAAAACAGATTAGGGTTCTCGTTTAATCTAATAAAAAAAAAATTAATTCAGCAGTTTGATGGGTGAGATGCTCTTTACCTTCTGACATGTTAGAGATGGTTCAGCTTTATAAACCATAATAAGTAAGAATAACAGGAAGAGTTTAATTTTTTCAATTTGAATCTCCATTGTGGAAAGATACTATATTTGTTACAGTATGCACATGTGACGCTTTTCCTAATGAGCGAATCAAACATTAAAAAATGAAACTTTTTGACAGTGTTTTCTTCCCACTCATCACAATGATTTCTAAGCCATAAAAAATGTCTGTCAACAAAATCAATACTTTGTTAAAATCAAGCATGACAAAATATTAACTGAACAAAGCCAAAGAATGTTTAAGCATACATGCAAACAACAAGGCATTTACCAGCTATGATGAAGCATGCTAGCGTAAGACGATCAAAATGAATAGCCATGCATTCCTTTATATGCCTCAGACCTTGCCATCTAAAGCATAGTGAAAATCTGAGTCTGTAGACAGAACAATCATTCGCCGGGAAAACTTGCGCCATCCGATGGGTTGCTGTCAAACAATCGTTATTTATTTATTTTTTTATTCAATGTGATACAAAACATGCAAATCAGTTAGAATCAAAGGTAGGCATACTATTCTGTCCTCAAAGTATCAGGAAGCTGTAAGGATAATGTTTCACTTCATTACAGCCAATTTATATATTTCCCACTAGCAAATATTTTAAATGATTCATAGAGATAGCTTATTCCCAACATTATTTACTATTCTGAGCAATCCTAGATATGCTGAGTTAATTGTAACTGCATAGTTTTAACCATTTAACTCTGAAAATAACTCAATGCAAATTATATTGCCGAATAAAAACAGAAAGGAAGACACACGTTCAATAGGAAAAAGTAAAGACACACTAAGAAAATAATTTATACAGTACAAATAAGAAAAAAGGTAATAACAGACAGCTCCCCCATTCGGTGTTATTGCAACCTATAAAACGTACAAAATCGTAGTTGACTGGATAATATTCTGCAGCGACAATATAATGATTGTATTACAGAGTACTCAATGTTGGTTATTTCTCAAGTGTAAGTAAGAGGTAGATTCTGTGACCATGAAGTCTATTCTGACTACAATTTGCAATCTCCTTTTGCCGTAATGTTCACTGAGATCTTTATCTGAACTTTCAGAAAACATCTTGCAAAATGACAAGCTCGCCATCAAATTTGATCTCCCTCTTGAAGAAAGAACAATTGACTATACTTTCCTTTCAGCTTTCAGATTAGATTTGTCCACATCTCAGTATACCACAGGAAATTCAGTCACATTTAACTTGATAGTTCAAATCTCATCTCTAAAAGGTCCATATATGTCTCTATTTGGACTGCCAGATTAAGATGATTAAGAGTCGATCATATGAGAAGCATTGGGCTGCAAACATAAAAAAGCCATTTTTCACATAGGCGCCGATCTACGAAACCGAAAGCAGAATTCCTTTATACATTGCCTTTTGCCGCACACAACAAAAACTTTGCAGCCCCTATAAGAACTTCGAAAGCAACGATTTTTTTAATGAAGATCTAGTTCTTTTTCATGCTTTTTGGCAGTCGTGAACTGTCCTCACTTGCAGTCAGGTTTGAAACAAGACTGAGTGATGTCACTGGGCATAACTTGACCTGACTTTCCATAACCAATATTTCCATAGGGGTTGACCATACTCAAAATCTGATGCCATTTTTATTTTATTCAGAGACCGAAAATTTAGGCAAGATCCGAACATAAATTGATTCTTTTTATAATAAAGAATATACTGAAAAATTCCTTTATACTAAAGCATGCAACAAGATTACCCCTTCTGAAATAACCACACTCATGAGAAGCGCAACGAAGGCGCAGAAAAAGCCTTTGCTATGAAAGCTCTATTTGAGAATAGACGAGGCAACAAACTGTTCAGACCTGCGCCTATGCGAAAAAAACACTTTTGCTATGGTCTTGGCCTTAAGAGTAGGCTGTATATGCGAAGTTTTCAAAAATTGAAGAAAGAGTAGGAAAAAGGACAGCAAGAGATGAAATTTACTCACAAGACTGTTTACAGTGATTGTCGTAAGTCAATAGTTTGTTGGGTGTTGTTGTTTTTTATCAAGATGCATGCCTTATTTATATAAACACAATATGAATGATTAAGAACTGTGATGATTTCTTTTAATGTCTGTTTTCTATACAATGATATAAAGAAAAGATTAATAGTAGTTTGTATATGCTCTTAGAAAAGGATATAATTCTGATATCCAATGTCAAAGAAATCTTATAAGACCTGTGCTCCAAAGTTGTGAGATGGTTGTGATAAATGATAGTGCAGAATATAAACATGTTTACTCATTTTTATTGATGATTATTCATAAATATTTCACACATTAGTGAAGCTTTATTTACCTCAAGCAACAACAGAAATAGATTCAAGCACACTGAGCCCTTCAGACTTTCAGTAAGACGATACAAGTCGTCATCACCCTTCATTCATTTGGTTACACTTAGAATCAACGCATTCACACATCAAACACAGAGAAAGATCCGCGTGAAAGCAGGCATGGCAAGACTGAAAGCATGAGCAGAGTTAGTGAGTATGGGAACCAGGTTGTGAGTCCAGCCGTTACTGTGTGAGCACACTATCTGTATGATGCATGATAGCCTGGGGTCTTATGGGAGACAAACCTTTCCATCTCCAGCATAATGAAATCCAGCATCAGTTGAGAATACCAGCATTCTTCGAGATATAGGTCGCCATCCTATATTGTCCTACAAAACAAGGCTCAATGATGTACTAGCTTTCAAGGTTTTCGTTGTTTTGGTTTTTTTTAAGGAAGTTCATTCAGAATCCTCAAAAATAATTAAAGAATAAATTTCATATCTTACTCTTTTCCCCAGCATGGGATATATTGCATTTGGCAATAACATTGTATCATAATCATATAAATTACATCTTTCTGCCTGACACAGGTCTTTAATTGGATCTTTTTAAGACAGAATATTTGTTAGTAAAAGAAAACCAATAAGCCTGTCCATCTTATATGATGAATATACTTAAGACATTCTACAAAATTCTTAGAAATTTTTATTATTTATGTTTTGCAAGTCATGAAACTTAAAAAGACTATAAGTGGCATATTTCACTTACCTCACAGACTACAGCCTGCATGATAGCATCAAATCCTCCTTCCGGAGCATCAAGATTACCGGATACACGAGCCTCCCGTACTCTTTTCTGAAAGGATGACAAATCGTATTTTTTTAATTCGATTAATCACTTTGTTTCTAAGAAGATGGACAGTTTCATAGTATACAATAATACTTAGTAAAATGAGATAACATGAGATTGAGTAGAGATTTTTAAAAATACATCACCCCTCAAGAAGTAAAAAAAACCCATCAAACCCAAAACTGTGCACCATGGTGACCACCTAGGATTATATGCCGCCTTTCGTAAACCTAAAATATTCAGCCATTCTTGATGGCAAGTGGATAGCACTTCAAAGTCTCAGGTTATACATATATTGGGGGGGGCGGGGGGCGGCGAGGGTGAGCCATTGATAAGTATGCATCGCATCCTCCCCTGCAAAAGTCTTCCCCTTTGAGAGACAAAAAAGATCAAGACAGGAGAGGAAAAGAAAAGACAATTGTCCTTGGCTAAGACATGGTTTCATCCACAAAGATAAATTCATTGGACATCATTAGACACCTTTTACTGGGTAGCCTACTTTTACTGCCTTGAAAAGAATCGGCCAAGACATACCAAGTGATTACACATTCAAAACAAGTAACAGGGATGCCACTTGACTTTAACAAAAATAACTGAAAATTTTTCGAAGCCCCGACCGAGGTACCCATTAAGACGTAACTACCGCGATGAACCGCCACACAGCATGGATAAAAGTGGTAGATTCTATAGTTTCATAATGTTAGAAGATAGAGAAATATAATATTATAACCTGTCTCTTTATAGCTTACCTAAATTGAGAGAGAGAGAGAGAGAGAGAGAGA
>JAUEKT010272396.1:0-11960 GCA_031762655.1 Doris verrucosa
ATGGTCGCGGCAGGGATTCGAACCCGGTACCTCTCGGTCACCAGTCCGACGCTCTAACCACTCAGCCACCGTGCCCCCTCATGATGCCAGGGATGCAACGGTCCAGGTTTGGTTCTGACTTCACACACTCATTCAAACTGACAGATTGGTATTGTCATTACCAAAATAAAGACAGAAGAAAAGATTGTGCAGACCTCAAATCTTTTGAATGTTAGAAATGGACAGATGTACGAGAAAGTGAGTTCAAATCAGGGAAGGTTGCCATGCAAGTCATCTCACAATGTGAAAAATGACCAAAATTGGCAAGTTTTCTTTTTTTTTTTACATGCCTAAAGACTGAAAAGCCAATCTGTCCGAGAGCACATTCAAAAAGTCGGAATGAAGAAAAATAAAGAGAAACAAGGAGATTTAATTACAGGTACTATCACTTTCACCATTTACAGAAAGGTGGGTTTTTTTTTTCCATGAAATTACTATAATCACTTACCAAGGTCAGTCCTAAAATGATCAATCTGTGGCAATCTTTGCCTTCGTCAGAGAGACTTGGAAAGTGGCATGGTTTGAGAGTAGTGTAAATAGAATTGGGGTCTGTCATAGAAAACAGAGGAACTCCCCGGAAAGTGAGGAAACTTGGGAGGTCTGCTTGTGGCCAGTGTCCAATTCTCTACTTCTTCTTCCCTCACCCATCTAGTAAAGTTCCTTCTAGGCCTTGACAGAGCCAAAGAGCCGATTTCTGTAGCCTTAAGCAGAGCAGATGATACAAGATCATTCCCTGGACAGGAAGCTAGTCTATCACAGGCTGTACTCCCCAGCCCTTGCTGGTACTCATTTACACCTGAGTCGAGTGAAGTAATTGGAGTAAATTTTCTTGCTCAAGGAAAATACATGATGCCCATGGCGGCATTCAAACCCGGTACCTCTTGGGCACCAGTCCGATGCTCTAAACACTGAGCCACTGTGCCTCCCTTCCTCACCAATCTAGCAATAACATTATCGCGATTAAATTCACTGTTTCGTTGTTTTTAACTCCATTCTTACAATCGGGGAATTGAGCTTTGTTCTAAGGTATAAGCTTAGCCCAAAGTCCATCCAAAAATTTGACTTTTTACCCAGACACCAGAGTGCTACACTTGTCACTTTTCAGTCAAAGGTCATTTTTCTTGCATATTCTCAAGTTATCGACCATGACACATCCTCTGTTAATAATCCAGCTTCTCCTGGAAAGACCACCTCTTCATGTCCCATCTATTTCCCTACAGATGGAGGAAAGTTCTTGGGCTCTCCTATAAACTTTGGACAATGTTAATTAGTTATTCTTGCACCCAACCATTGATATGTCATGGGTCAACAAAAACCAAACACATTATACAATACCTCTGACTGGCACTGGACAATTTCCTCTGCTAATTCCGAGTCCATCGGACCTGTGTAGATGTGTTCGACTTTGCGCTTGGCATTCTCCTCTGGAGACGGTATGTGCTCCACACACATATCAACAAAGCCTGTGATGGTTAGATGCAACTGATTATTCTGAGCATTTCTCTTCACACATAACTGTATAACAATGCAGTGTCATTGCGTAATTCTCACGTACAACAGAACTTCTTGGACATACATGTAAACTTAAAAATATAAAACACATCAGAAGAGACAAACAATGCCAAACAAAAAACAAAATTCTTCCACTAAGAGCCAATACCCAAAACAAAATAAGTATTCGATGTTCCTGACTTGACCTTCGATACCACAGCAGCAAAAGATCCCTTTAGCCAATAATCTGCCATTAAAAAAATACTAAATCAAATGTAAAAAATAGAAACCTCAAGAAAAACTAATCACATAAGAGAAACAACCCTATTATTATTAATGATAATAAAATTAAAGAATGAGTTATCAACCAATAGAATAATCTTCTACACACTATAGTCACTATCACCAGTAAATTGTTTAAAATTAAGCTTAAACCTTTTCAAGACAAATTTTCAAACAATATATCATTATTCATTACGAGCCCTATTCCTCTCTTCTGGCTAGTAACAAGAAAACCCTGTAAAAACGCTCTTCACACAGTTTTTTTACAAGGACTTTGATGCATATGGCAGTTCTGGAGAAAGACAAAGAACAGGTCTGCACGCCTGAATTTCCTTGTCAGTTTAAAATTTAACCACATCAAACTAAAAGATGAGAATCTGCAGTCACCTGTGAAGTCGCCAAAGAACCGGCGACACACCAGACGCAGCAGGGGCCGGATGTTCAGCTTCTGCTCCTCTTTGGAAAGATGGATGCCGAGCTCATCGCACACGCGAGGCAGGCACTCGTCCACGTCACCAACAATCTGCAACATTGGCCGGAAAGGCAAACCGTAAATAGGGGGGTGTCTTTGAATACTTTTTGCTCCCAAAAGTAAAGCTAAACTGAAGCGTTTTGACAACAGAGCTTTAGGTAGAATTGTGCCTCATTAGTGGGACTTTTAAAGACTCATCTGTTTTTAAAAAAGTGTCTCTATCACAACTGCCTGTCCTTAAAAAGGACTGGGAACACAATTAGCTTTTGGAAATGTATAAAAAAAAAAAAAAAGTTGACATTATTTATCTTTTACACTTCTCATATATTATCAGAGAAGACAAAAAAGTAGATTAGCCTCCTAAAAGAATGAAACAGAGCACATACCTGTGAAAAGATTTTGTACATGGGCTCGAGGACAAATTCAACAAAACTTCTTTGTTGACTTGAACCACTGGACTTTTTAGAAAACTTTCTCCTGAAATGAATAAGGACAAGTAACGGTATAATAAATAATTGATAGAACAGACAACTTGAAGATAAAGTAAAAGTAAAGTAAAGGTTCTTGTAGGCCTTGACAGACCCAAAGAGCTGGACCTTATCCCGGTTTCGGTGGCATTAAGCAGAACAGATGATGCTAGGTCATCCACTGGACAGATGCTAGTCTATCGCAGGTTTCACTCCCCAGCCCTTGCTGGTCCTCATTTAATCCTGAGTCGAGTGAAGCAACTGAAGTAAATGTTCTTGCTCAAGGAAAATACATCATGGTCGCAGATGGGATTTGAATCCCGTACCTTTTGGTCATCAGTCTGACGCCCTAATC
The DNA here is from genome assembly GCA_031762655.1 of Doris verrucosa. Taxonomy (NCBI): domain Eukaryota; kingdom Metazoa; phylum Mollusca; class Gastropoda; order Nudibranchia; family Dorididae; genus Doris; species Doris verrucosa. Next base: position 3,107 of record JAUEKT010272396.1, read on the forward strand.
ATACGGTCACTGTGCCTCCAAGTTGTGAGCTTCAATCTAATCATTTCATGTTCTAAACTTCAACACAATTCAGATTTGATGGTAACATCTGCAAATTTCTCAGATATAAAACGGCTCATCAAGAACGGTCGCAACAAGTTTATCAATCCATCCTTCACATTTCAAAGAACGTCAAGTTTTAAAATTCAACATTTGCATTTAATTGAGACATATTCCTGCTTTTGGGAGAATTTCAATATGAATTTGCTTTTGTGAAACGTTGATTTAAAGTGGACAAACAAAAGCAATGATCTTGAAATAGTCATTTTAAGCCTCTGTAAGAGATATTCTCTTGTTGCAGTAAGCCATCAATATTTTCAGTCATGTTATTGAAAACCTAAAGCAAACTTAATACTGTCACAAACAACTCAAACTCACGTTTTGCTGTTGAAGTAAATGTCACCCCACAGTCGTTTGGCAAACTCTTTTTCGTTGATACCACCTGAAAGCAAATCAGAGCAGGGGCAAAGACAAAAATTACTTTAATTAATTTAAACGTCTATCAAAGATTAAATTCTTAATCAAAGTCTTCAAACCTTGCTTTAAACCTGCCATCTAGAGAAAAACAACAATTCAAAGAATTACCACTCTCGTAAATCTTGATTAAGAATCTACTCTTAAACAAGGTAATTATAACATGAAAAATTCAAACCCAAGACAAGAACATTTTTCCATCTTACCATATGTGTCGGCGTATATCTTTGCAAACGATTTCAGAGTGAAACAAAATCTGTAGTAGGAGCTGGCAAAGCACACGTTTCCAAGCGCTGGCGACACCAACTGGTTTGGATCGTCTTCAGCATACAAGCTGCAACGGAGGTGAGACAATGAATGGAAATAACGCATGTTCACCATGAGTTATCACAAGCATTATCTTGTAACACCTCCAAATATGACTTTTTAAATGTCATTACATTACTTAACATGATGAAAACTCATAAATATGCAACATTTTTCATTATTTCTCGACAGCATCCTTACCATTCCATATTGTAAATGTTACTTCCTTCACTTTTTAAATAATTCTCATATCTCAAGGCTAGAAAGATACTTCTTTGTTCTCTGGTTGCTTTAAACTTTTTTTTAAATCTGAATTGATCAATCACTGTAGTCGTCTGCTAGAAATGTATACTTACCCATAATTTTAAGAGTAAGTTTTAAAATATGTCATCCCTTCTAAATTTCATAGGAGAGAGATGATGGAAACAAAACAAGCATGCACTCAGTTCATTATTTGTGTGAAATCTTTACCAATACTCTTAGATCTTTGAAAACAGCACATGGACTGTTTCAATCCTATGCTACCAACGCCTGGGATTTCTTGAGTTTAAATCCTCCCCTCCCAAATCTTGACGACCACGCAGTGGAACGGACTTCACATCCGAGTTTTTAAAGTTTTTAATCTGACACCAGAAACGACTGGTCGAACACACCAAAAGCTGCCTCACCTGATCATGTTGTTGACCTCGTCTACGATCTGCCTCAGTTTGAAGAACGCGTCCGAGGGGGGGAGCTTCAACTCCAGAATCAGGCGGTCAATCTTGTTGATGCAGATGTTGACGGCCAGACGTTCCGTCATGGCGTGCTTGATGAGTCTCTCTGTGTTCAGCATGACCTGGTCGATGTAAAAACGACACCTCGGTGAAGGGCAAGAACTGATTTCACTGGCCAAAGGACGACACTTGCTCGTTACTGTTGTTATTATTAATGTATGGGATGTGACAAATGGAGAATAACAAAAACAAACATCCACAAGCTACAAATTTTTGCCAGTCAGTGCCTACGAAAGATATTGAAGATATATCTAAAAAATCTCATTGTGTTTTTACCAAATACCAAAGACGACTGGTAGTAAAAATCCCTACCTAGGGCACTGACGGCCGCAGCTGTGCTATTTTTGCTGTGACATTTATTTCAATTTTCACTTACTTGGAGATTTTTTCTAAGTATTTTATATTTTATATTGTTACTATACTATGCCATTTTATGATTTTCATTATAAATGTTGATGCTTTGCACTCTTGTTTTTGTACGCGCCCAGAGCCTTCCGTTTAGGTGGGGAGAATGGAGCTATAGAAATGTCTATCCTTATTATTATTGGCCACAAATCATCAGCAACAATGAAGTGCGGGAAAAAGCAAAGCAAGAGGCAATTAAAATCCACATCCGGAACAGAAAGTGGAGTTGGAGAGGCCACACCTTACGGAAACTACATGATAACATCACCAGGAAAGCCCTGAATTGATGGACAGCCAAGAAGAAGATTGCCCAAAATGGGAGTCACGTGGAAAAGTGTGGTCGAGACCCTTCGCTCCTTTAAGGGATCACGGGAAGAAGGGCGGTAGTATTGTGGAACAAGACATACTATGAAAAACAGACAAAATACAGACGGAGAGGAAAAATGCATCAGTTTTACCTGTCAACAACAAAGCATTCATGTGAAAGGCTGCTAACATGTCCCATGCTATATATATAAATTAAACTTGTCATTTCCACAACTATGACCAGATAATATTGACCTTTTACTAAACTTACAATAACACTACTTACCCCTTCTGCAGCATCAATGAAGATGACGACACCATCGCTCAATCTGAAGGCAGCGGTAACCTCATCAGAAAAATTGACATGGCCTGAGGAAATAATGTGCCACATACGAGCAGACATTTGCATGTTAGATAGCAATCATTATGGCATAAAGCAGAATGCCTTAGTCCTTAAAGAGAGAGAAAATAATTCCTTCATTTAAAGCACACGTAACCCCTTTCTTAGTTTGTTTTTCAATCATTGCAATCAAATTATACTTCAATTACTTTTTCATCTTCTTCCGCTCTAGAAGAAAGCTATGGGCACAAAAATAAAAGTTGTTGATCATCACCATTAAAGTAAAGGACAAATGTGTGACGTAAATAGTTAAACAGATTCAAACAATTGCGTGAATGCTTGAAGGTGTGCATTTAAGCATGGGGTATAGTTATGAAGGAAAAAAAACTTTCCCGGTGAAGGTAGAGTTACGTCCCTTTTAAAAAAGTTACCAAGGAAACAAAATATGAAATCTAAATAAAAGAAGACATTCAAACCTCACACTATCCTTTTCCATTACTGTTTTAAATCTATAAGTCTTCATTACTATTGAGCATAATTAATTTTATTTGTCTGGTCTTCCTGTTAATCATTGCATCTTAATGCCAAGGTTCATTGAACAAGGTTATAAAAACCACACAAAATTCATAGCCCATATTGGTCTTTTCGCATAGTCATCAAGTAACTGAAAGGAGAATAAATAATCCTCTATGAAAGACGCCCTCCACAGAGTACTAAGTGTGAAGGATCAAAGATTACTCCTGAGCACTTACCTGGCGTATCCATGATGTTCAACAAGTATGATTTCGTCTTGGTGTCTGGCAACAGGAGAGTAACTGGCGTTGATTTAATGCTCACACCTCTCTGTGGATTGCGAGAAACCAGGATATCGAAATCAGTCTAAATCAAATTACATCATTGTTGAAAATTAACTCATAGAGGATTAAGAAAAAATAACAGAAAAGAAATGTTCACTTTATAAATTATCAAACAGCAGGAAAAGAAGAAAAACATGCCAGTAGCCCCATCCTACCATGAACAATTCAATAAATAACAACATCAGAAACTGTTCATCGTTATTCAGAGGTATCGACTTACTCAGAAAAAGAATCTTGAACTTTTCGTGTTAAATTTTTTATTAATGTGCTTGAAGATAAAAACTCATGATTCATTGTTTACGATATGGTCAACTAAAATCAGGCAAAATCGGGATATTTATTTAAGGTCTTGATTTCATGATCTATCCTGAAATTTGTTTGTTCCATTGGCTACAAGGGGTATCTTATTTATTAACATGAGACCAATTTTTCCGTTGATAAAAAAATGAACAGACAAATTATCAAATAAGCGAAACGTAACATTTTGACAGTGATCAATTTCAAAAATTTCATTCCATGGCTAGAAAACAACAACCTACCTCCTGTTCGGTAAACAAAATGTCTGTATACCTCATCTAAGGAAGAAAAAAGGGTAGATGTGGTCAAAAGGATTAAAGATTAGACATAAAGATGATGAAAAAAAAAGAAAAAATAATTAAAAGAATGCCAAACCACAAAGAAAGAAGAAATAAATGCATTAAATTTCAAGACTTTCGTTAAAAAAGTAAAAGAACTATAAGATGTATACAGTCTTTAAATATTTGGAATTCAATCTATGTAAATAATAAGAAAAAAAAAATCTTTCTTTTTGTGCTTTTTGACCTACGAATAAAAAGGTAGGCCATGAGGCAAAAAGAAAAACAAAACAAAATGCCATCTTTCTTCGAAATCTATTCTAATCTGCTTATAAAAAGATTTCAAACCAGAAATAGTACTGTGCTACATCATTTAGCCATCTTATGTTTGGAAAGAAAAAAATTCATTGAAAAACAGAATGTGGAGACTTTCACTCCACTCCTGAGATGATGTGTAGTTATAACGGCATGATGTAAATGATTAAAAGAAAGATAAAAATGCTACATTAAAAACTGGAATATAATTCTTTACATAAGTGAGCTCAAAAGTATAAAATGAAAACAGTCTGACAGCGTGTTTGAAAATCACCACTCACATCTGAATCGTAGTCCCCAACAATGTCTGGATGAGTCTGCTCAAGCAAGCAATCCACAAAAGATGTCTGAAAAACAAATTATTTAATATGTACAGTACAAGCAAAATAAATCAACCTGAATAATTCGCATGTATTTACCCGATTCTACCATTCAATTTTAAACATCTTGCCTTTTGTTGGTTATTTGCCTTTTCAAAATTTACAGGAAAAATTAGTGGCACTCCATTCATTTAACCTCATTCAAATAAAGAGAGAAAAAAAAAGAAATGATCATTTCTCATTTGAACAGTTATTAACTGTCAATGCATAAAAGAATTCGTCTTATCATTAATATAGATAAATGGGTTGCGGAGAGCGTACTATCTTTGAATTTTTAAACCATAAGGGATGACATGAGTTGGGATGATGCCACCCTATCAACGATCTTTCATCAAGTATAAAATACAGAATTGCTCCTTTTCATATTCTCATTCGAAAAAATATATTAAGTGACATTATATTCACAGTTCACAATCCTAGGACCAAAAAAGAAACAATAGCCAAAGATAGAGCAAATTGTAGCATCCTCATCATTGGATTCAAAAGAATCATATTATCATAGGTGTTCATAAACGCATACAAGCAAAACTTGTTTGTTTACTTACCTTGCCATGGTGTAAATGTCCACAGATGGTCACATTTCTGATGAGACTTGGATAGTCCATTAAATCTGCCAAAAATCTGAGGCCAAGAACAAAATTAAATCAACGTGAGGAAAGGTTACTGCAGAGATGGGCACAAGTCCCAGATATAAATCCTGAAGATTCCGAGTGCTTGCAAATAAATTACTCCACAAGCACAAGGTATATTATAAGGTATGTTATATAATGGTTTATTTGTTCTTTTTGTTATTTTTCTGATTCTTTCAGAATTTTGTCCTGAGAATTAAAAAAAAAAAATTCAGAATTCAGGAAAAGTCCTAAGCATGCCCATCTCTGACTCCAGGACGAAAAATCTCCCTTTATCCATATTCAACACAAAATCAAATTCAAACAGATTTTGAAGCTGAAATAAGACTTTTGTTTTGAAAGTAGGCTACTGTCTCCAGGCACTGAAATTTGATATATTTCTGGTGTCTTATTGAATTACAGCTTTCATAATATTTTAAAAGTTTATGATAATGATATAAACCTCTGATATTGATGACACGTGTCTCAAAATTTAACTGCTAAATTGCTTTTTTTAAAATGATACAAGGAAATGGTCTGTGATATAATCATTAGACAGAAATATCGCAATACGATGAAGCACTGTTCTAATCATAAGATAGGATTCAAATCATAACTGGCAGTTTCCCATAAAAACAAAGAGAGTAAGAAACAGTAAACTGAAAGTCAACAAGTCTCACTCCATGCTGTAGGAAGTCCTTGGTAGATCCTGCTCCACCATGCTAAACTTCTTGATCTTCACGGGTGCAATGATAGGTTCTGTGGAAAATGCAATAAAAATATAAATCATCCTGTCACTGAGGTGACTTTCTTTTTTTCAAACTTCAAAGACACCTGTGCCAGGATTATTAATAGCACCAATAAAGATGGAAGAGTTTTTACATTTTTTTACACAGGAATCAGGTTCTTGATCATCACAAAACTCATTGATATAGTTTGAAATCATTGCTTTTATCTTGTTAGTGGGTCTCTATTTGGCCCATAGAATAGAAGCTTTGAAGCTCTTGTCTTGTTATTGGAACTCAGTTATGAATTTTAAACGTTTGTTTCTTTCTTGAATCTTCTATGACTATCTTATAAAAACAGATTTCATTTTTTACTTTGAATATGACAAAATAAAAATTAACGAGCGTGATTTCTGAAGTGAATTTTGTACCTCTCGGTAGGCAGGCCTACGTGCTAATACCCATCAACCTTCTTGCCGCCATAAAGACAGGACACTGTTATTGCTAGCACTCAGTCAAGGAGCCTTGGCCACAAAGAATAAGCCACCATGAATAAGTTAACCAATGCAGACTAAATTGCTGACAGGTCGTGTCATTGATACATCATATATTTCTACACAACAAGATACTTCAGCATTGAATATGAATACCAGGAGTTATACTTGTTCATTGTCGGGTAGATTTTTATAGCAGAGATAAAATGTCCTTGGAGGAATCTTACCTGTCAGTGCTTGTGTATCCTCTTCTTGAACGATTGTCTGTTACAAGAAAAGAACAGATCACAGAACCATTAAAGACAATAGCATGTACAAAATAAAAGGACATGCAGACCTGCCACAAAGTTTTGAGGAAAAATCAGGATACCCAGTAAAACAAATTATTAAAAAATCAGTATTTGCAGGAACAAATCAGGATCAACTGATACAATGAAGAATGCCATTTATTTCTGATACCCTGAGTAAATCGGAATAAGTGGCAGGGCTGGAAATGGAGGTGGGAGACAGGATTTGAAACTGTCTCACCACCAGAGCTGCCAACAAGGAAAATGTTAATTTATACTAAGGGAAAAAGTGGCATTCATTTCTATGACACTGAAAATTCGCTGATGACGCTGTTCAAGAGATTTCCACATGCCTGAGTTAATTGACGTGCCTAATGCAACCCTTCATACTCGTTTCAACTAAAAAAAAAAGACTGGAAAATACCATACCGTAAACGATGTGACCTAGAGTTACTGAAACATACCATATGTGGTAAAAAATGTGACATACCACATATGGAACAGTAAACATCGTGGCCTGAAGAGTTACTGTGACAAAATCATACAGTGAACAAGATACAATGTGGGGCCAGGGCTTTTCAGAGTTATGACAAAGCAGGAATAGCCTCCAGGGGTAACTCCTCTAAGAGTGGTCGGTGGAGAACTTCTTGTTTTCTTCTTCTTTTTAGGTATGTTGTGATAGACTTGTAGTTAACCCCATGCTCTAATCAGAGGTGAATTCAGTTACCTATATTTTTAGTCCTCCTTTTTGACTTGTAAGCCAGTGAAACATTTTTAAATCTTATTGTTTCAACATAATCATTATCACATTTCACATTCTTATTGGTACAGTTGTGAGGCATGTTGAGTTTGTAAAAACAGAAAAACACTATTCGTCAATCTAACCATTTGGGAATATTTAGATTGTTAATAGTCTTTCCCAAGGAAAATTTTGAAATTTTCTTGCTGGTAGCAAATCCTGAGCCCTTTAACCTCAAATCGCACGGCATAACCACTCTGCCATTGACACCATTCAACGTCAGAGGAAATACAAAGATGGAATCTAAATTCAACTCTGTATCAGCAGGATTCAGCTGTTTATTTGTAATGAAATTTACATTTAAACCATTTGCTTTCAGCTGAGGATAAATCAAGAGGAAACAGCAATGTGAAAAGATACAAAACAATTATTAGAAGACAAGGATTGAGAGTTAGGTTTACCACCAACATTTGGCTTGAAGCAGGACTTGAATTTATGACCTATTTGCTTCAACAGCACTCTCTACCTATGGAGGGATCAGGTATCTATTCATTGAATTATCGGACAACAAAGATGTAAAAGGGTGCTTTGACTTCTCCAAGTAGTAAAGAGAAAATTATTGAAGAATAGTAATTTACAATGGAAACATTCTCTTACTCTAGGAAAGAAGGCTGCTACAAATATATTTAATTACCTCCACTTCAGGTCCGTAGATTTCTTCTGGTGTTGGGTAGTACTTTTTGTCTTCATGAAGCACGACTTGCATGTTTGCCTGGTCGTCACCATCCTCTTGCTCCATATCGTCTTCATCCTGCCCAAAGTAAAGGAATCCGTGCAACATTAAAATTTTCTCAGTCATTCTCTCATTTGTAAAACTTAAAAGTAATTTGATCTAGGGATTTTTCCTATTGAGTCAAATTACAGATCCTAAAAAAAACAGCACATTTATGGCTTAGAGGCACCCATATTTAAAAAAGTGTAGAGATTTTTACTTTTACATCTATAACTTTAAAAAATATCATTAAAAAATCTCATTATTCATGAAGGAACATCATGATTGCATATATATTTAACACTGCAAGGGCCTGTGCGCCGAGCCATGACCAAGGCGAGGCTCTCACACTGACAGCGTGGTCTTCAATGCCACGCGCGAAGTTGCCTGGGGCCAGCACAGCTGTGTGGATCAGCTGATTTTGTTGTGCTGCAAAGTGAAGCGTCCAATGTTTTGTTG
>JAUEKT010272507.1:0-11953 GCA_031762655.1 Doris verrucosa
CCCCCCCCCCCCCCCCCCCCCCCACACTACCAGATTGCCACAGCGGCAGGCTGGCGTGTGATCATCGCGGTGGGCAGCCTGTACGGCGGCATCTACTGCTATGAGCGGCTGACCTGGACTACCAAGGCGCGGGAGCGGGTCTTCAAGCAGCAGTACGTGGACTACGCCTCCAGCAAGCTGCGCCTCATCGTGGACCTCACCAGCTCCAACTGCAGCCATCAAGTCCAGCAGTAAGTCTTGTCTGTTTTTATCTTTCTCGCCGCTGTGTGGATCGGAAATCAGAGCCGAACCGATTCTACGGCTAAATGCAAAGGGGGTTTACTTTTAAGTATGGAGAGACTAAACACTGATTTGCGTAGAATCGCATCGCATTAAATGATTTCTTTTGCCACCAATGTTCATTCTTAACGTATACCATTAATTATGAAGTTGCTGGGCTAATGGTATGCGTTAAGAATATTCATTCTTAACGTATACCATTAGCCCAGCAACTTCATAATTTTAAAATGCATGATGGTATTAACTAATGATGTATGAAATAAAAGAAAAAATATATATTTTTGTATGTAGCCGATTTGACACCGACATCAACGATGTGATAACGAAAATTTGTGGAGGACACACACTGGCGTATCTTTATCAGTAGGCTACTTAATTTTTTTTAATTTTCAAGTCAATTGGTGACTTTTAACAGACTGACTATTGAAAGTTGATTTTTTTTTCATTTTTCTTGACAACACAAAACATGCAGATAAGTCAGTTTGCCTTTGGGGGGTCAGAATTACACTCCATTTTTTTGCCAAAATGAAGCTCTGACAAAATTAGTTTTGCATTAGTAGAGAGATTCAAAAGATGACATTGATATTGATAAGGAGGCCTATGGTCATAAGTTCAGACCTTTTTTCTTTCTTTTTTTTGCCATTGGATGTTTTCAGATGTCTTTTTGGCCTTTCCTCAAATCAGCGGTAAAGGTGATGTGCATCGTTGAGTTTTTTGGGATTTTCTTTTAGTTGTTTCAAGACTGTGGAGTGTTACCTTACCTTAGATGCGCCCCGAAATTGTATGGTAGTGTTTGGATATGCATAGCTCTTACTAGACGCCTTGGTATCACTTGATCTGAGTGTTTCAATCTTCGTTGTACGGTATGTCTTGTGCAGACCCTTGCTACAGAGTGCTCTAACGTTTTGGTCTATCTTACTCTGCCAGTCTGCTATCTAGCATTGTTTGGTGGTCCTTTGACTAATTGTGTGCCTTACATTCAGACATTCGCTATCCGAAGGTGCTGTAAATAATTATACTGAAGAAGCACTTTTTATCAGCACATATTCATTTTATGTTGAAAGAGCAAACTGGATGAAAAAAGAAACTCAGAAATCGAAGTTGACTAATTTGGATTTTACTTTCATTGAAAAATAAATCCTTTATTGGGGTTGGGGTGGGGTTTTTTTGGTCATACTCTAGAATTGTGTTGATTATGGGTCAATTCCGTCCATTCTATTTTGAGACAGTCGGTTTTGAAGATCCTCAACTTGAACCTGATTTTTCCCCCTGACAAGTGCCAAAGTGAAGCTGTAAACCCATCGCCAGTGAGATGGAGACTGTTTTGACACATGGATGTGTGTCACTGCTAGTTTGATATAAAGGAGCGTAGCTGGCTGAGTCCGTAGAGCACTTTCTCTTTGTGGCGAGGCGATGGGTGCCGACGCAGAGGTTGTGCGAGTGCAAGCCCCACTTATGTCAAGATTTTCTTCAGTCTATTCGCATGCATCTTTCTTGTCTTTGTTCTTTCGAGGCTATTCAATTACTTTGTCTATTATTTACATATCGCTTGTTTGATACGCCCTCTCTTTTTTCTATGACGTTGTGCTGTACCTTCCCCAAAGCTATTGATGCTGACGTACATTTATTCAGTGTGGAAACTTTTCAGCAGAGAACAAAAAGCATTTTCACTTCACATCTCTTTATAGGCTAATATTCCAATCACTTCCTTCATTCGTAAAGAAGGGGGGAGGGGGGGGGGGGGGAGGAGAGGCACAAAAGCACTCCTTGAAAATGACAAAAATCTAGAGCCATCTTACTGTCAACAAGATCCAAAGCTTAGATTTCATTACAATAATTACATGTTTTGTGTTGCGTCTTGGCTATGACAAGCAATGGATATCTTTTAATACAATGTTCTAAGATTAAGATGTTCATAGACATACAAAAAATGTATTAGAGTTACACAATCAGGTCGATAAAATTCTCAGAGTGAGTGAAGATCATTTACAGGGCTTCTGTAGCACATAGAAGACTTTTGATAGTTATTGTTTTGCTAAGGGAGCAAGAAGCCATCCTGAACTTTCAATAAAACCAATGATGTCCTGTCAACTGACTTGTCTATTGACTGTATATCATCAATGTTATTCTCTAAGGATATAAGTAGAATTTTAAGTAAATTTCATTTTTGCACCAATTTTAACTATAATGGATGCAGCAGTGTTTTTAAAGGTAGGAAAACTTTAGGGATGAAAAAGGTGCATCATCCTGTCATGTCATTCAAATGTTTTATTTAAAAGTAAGCTATGTCTTTTTGCGGGCTGTAATTTGACTTTTCAAAATATCACTTCTTTAGAAACCAATATTGTGGTTATACAGCTAGTAGAACGACACCGACAATATGCAATAAGCTGTCAACGAGACACACAATGCTACCAACTGTTCATCCATCCTGAATGTTCAATCAAGCCAGTGATGTCACGTCAGTGTTTCTTTCCCCTCTCCCTCTGTCCACCCTCGCCAGAAACTAATATCATACCTATACGGTTACAGAGCGACTCCATATATAATGAGCTGTCAACGAGATATTCAACGCTACTGAGTGTAAAAAACCAATTAGATCTATGTCACATCAGTCTTTATCTTTCCCCTCTTTCCCCTGTCTGGTTCCCCCCCCCTTTCCCAGAGAGCTGACGTCCGCCTACGCCCGCCTGTGCCATCAAGCCGACATCTCCAAACAGCAGATGGAGGACGAGATCAAGGAGGTGGACAAGGGCCTGGTCAGCCTCAAGGAGATCTCAGCCCGGGCCAAGACCCTCAGGTATGGAGAGACGAAGACAAAAGATGGATTTATGGTCCGTGTCCCCGCCCACGTGAAGGCTCGCCGACTGTGCGTCATTTATTATCCCCTAGCAGGCCATTTCATTACTAAGGTCCATCTCAGCTCTCTCGGAAGCATGCAGTAGAGCAGTCTGTGAGGTGCATCATATGAGCGTTCTGACAAGATTGTTCTCTGCCGATAGTAGGGTACTCATCAACATTTGAGCAGGATGGAGAAACTTGAGTTATTTTCAGTAGTCCGACTCTAACCACTCAGCCATCATGATGAAAGATAAGCGTCGGTGTGATGTACTACAACAGCAACCAGGGTTGCAGTCTTTTATTCATTGCATGTGCATATATTGATTTTAAACACTGATTATTATTTTTTAAATGGATATCCTGATTTTCCTTAAAACACTGTGGCAGGGCAACACTGTTTATGATTGAAACAATAACAATACACATCGGAAAAGCATATTAGGTAAAGTCTTTGTCATCAGTAAAAATACATATTCTAACATGGTTGGGACGAATCTTATCATAGGGCACTAATCCAAGCATTGCATCATCAAATTCACAAAAGTCTTACCAAACCCCTTCCCCCACCCCGTCTTTTTCCACCATCTTCAAAACTCAAGGATAACGCCATAATTTTCCAATCCAGGATCCAGGAATCGCACTTCATCAATTTGTTCTTATCAAATATGTTGATTTTTTTTTTTCATTCTAACAAATATTTCTTTTCTTTTTCTTTATGTATTTTTTTTTCACTCTTTTCCCGTCCCACAGGAACAAGGCAGATTTCTTTGACAGCGAGCTGAGAGGGTTTGTGGCCATGTTCCTCAAGAACTCGGGGCTGTGACAGGCCCCAAACCCACCGACCTTGCCATCACACGTCTGATTCACACATATGCAGCATTTATTATTACACGTTAAGCTTTCCCTCTAGAATTCTGCCTCGTGCAACAAAAACGGCGGTAAAAGGCACTGCATTTTGCGGCTGTGTATGTTCCATGAGATAGCCCTTTCTTTCTCTCTCTTTTTTTTTTTTTTTTGTAGTTTTTTCAGGGAAGGTAGTCATTAGCAATCATTGCACAGTGCAAATGTAATTGTCAGCAACAGTATAAACGCTCGATCAGGGTAAATCTCCACCCAGACATTCTATGACTGCAAGTCAAAATTGAGAAAGACTGATTTACGGCAGTAGTTTTTTCCAGGCGTCGAAAAAGTAATCGATAATAAAAAATAATGATAATAATGGACAAGTACAAAGCGCCAAATGTCACATTAAATGGAAGCTTCAGGCTAGTTATACTATCGCACGATTTTAAAGAAAGAGACGGAAGAAGATGACATCAGAGTTCATTTAAATGATCGGAAAAGTCAGTCATGTTCGTGGAAATTTGAAAACGATCGCGTGTGTAAATCATGATATTGTGATAAAGAGAAATATGAAAATATGAACATGGAGTTATATATGTATAATTATTTTCTAACACCTAGGCATCAATAACATTGTGATACCTCCTAATGTTCTATTTTTACTTTTGCTGAAGAATCTGATTGAAACTTTACGTGGACATTTTGCTCATGAAGCTTAGAAAAACTTACACTCAATGTGAATATGACATGATATTCCTTGAGTGTCTTTATTTAAGATTAAAATGAGATATTTTTCTGTCAATTTCAACCTGCCTCGAGGTGACATGATATGAAACAGATGGAGAAAAATTCTACTTCACATGAGACTGTCTTCATTTATTGCAATATTTCATGAACAAGAACATCTGAAACTAGGGTATTTATTTACTTTGAAGTATTTCATGGTCAGAAGCAACTGAAAGAAACATGTTTATTTATTTCGAAGGATTTCATGGACAAAAACAATTGAACGGGAGATATATATTTATTTGGAAGGATTTCATGGACAGAAAAGCTGACAGTAATGTATTTATTTATTTGCAAGGATTTCATGGACAGACACAGCTAAAAGTAACATTATTTATTGAGTTCCTTGTAAGGACTTCACAGACATAAACATCTGAAACTCGCATACTTTAAACTTATGTATTTAATTGGAAAGATTTCATGGACAGAAACATCTGGAAAGAATACTGCAGGCAAATAGACAGTAGAGATCTGCTATGATATTTTCACTGCCACCACTTGTTCTTTTATTCTTCAAGTTTTGCAACGTTAAATGAGATTTGGTTTTAGAGCAACGGTGTTCTTTCTTGCTTCAACATATTTATGAGCTATCCCTTATCAAAAATATCTTCCTTCTCACTATTTTAACTCATACATATAGATATAGATATAAATATGGTGTCTTGTGACCTAGGATTTACATGCTTTAAATTTTTAATTTTTTTATATACTGAGTGTATGGTACATAAGTGTATGTATCTATCAGAACTTTTTGTGTTTTGGAGGGGGTGGGGTTGTTTTTGTCAACTGATTCTATTTAAATGCTACATGAATAAAAGGAGGGGGAGGGAGGGCTGTAAAATTGAGGCCTTTGACATGTGTCTTTTTTTTTTAAGAAGTAAAGGTGTTGCACTAACAGATAAGATTGTTTCATCTGATGAAAGTCATAGTTCTGAGGTCATGACTTGTAATTATAGTTACAGGATTTTTTTTTTACCAACTGTGTTGTTTTATTCTACGTGATTATTTCACATTGTGATCATTGGTTCTATGACATTGATTAAATGGTCTGCGTCTGTTACCTGTCAATAAGTGTGTATGTAGTGAGTTGATGTTATACATGCAAATCTCAAACTTCATTTTTTTTATTTTTTTTTGCTGTGTTTTTATTCATCTCATACAATTTACAATTTTCCTGGTCATTTCATAGCAAAAAATATTCCCATAGAAGTTCAAGTCCTACTGATCATTTTACACGAAAAATCTTCATATAATAAATGTTTAATTGTGTATTCATAGCAAGTCTGAAATTTGTACATACAATTAATTACATTGAATCTGAACGGAGATGAAATAAACCTATGATGGAAACATAAAAGATCTTTGACTTCATGTCAGAATGCATTCAGCGTGTTGTGGATATAATGCTTTGCTTGTTTTAGTCCTTTGTCATTTTTTTCCTCTCTATTAAACGCCTTTTTATACAATATTTATTTAAATGAAGCAATGATACCATTTGAAATATTGTACAAGGATGTAAGTTTATATGTGTAGAAATTGCATGGGTCAACCAAGAATATGATACCTCTTGTGCTATGTACATTGCGAGTCGTGAGAGGTGAGTGATGTGTTTTAAAGTCATCAAAAAGATTTTTTAAAATATTTAGAATCCATGAAACATCAAAATGAAATAAAATCAATAAATCAATATTTCTGTATACGAATACTTTCAGTTTTACGTCAAGCAGACTTTTGCAAATTCAATTCAAATCGTTCTGTGCCTTGTTGGCTTACATCAGTTCTTTTGAGTCCTTTTTTTTTATTTTGAAATTGGTCTCTGTGCTGTTATATATTTTTATTAGTGTTTTTGTTTGTTATCTTTTATATTTTCGAGTAGGCAAGATTGGGTTTTTTAATTGTTTTTGACAGCAGGGATGGGGAGTAAAGGGATTGTTTGTTTTATCATCAATAGCAGCTTAAAATATGATTTTTAGGACAATTGTATTCCTGTTTTTATCAGTTTTCATTTTCTTTCGTATGCTATTTTTAGGGTTGAGTTGAATTGCTTTTTGTTTTGCGTGTAATTTATGACTTGAGATTGTTTTATTTCTTGTTCTTATTGGCAGGCAGTTGATGGGTTCTGCTGGTAGACCTTTTTCTTTCTTTTCCTTCTGTTATTCTTTTCGTCCTTGTATCTCTTTTAAAGTTGCTCTGAGATGACGGCAAAGATTAAGGGAGTGGATTTTAGATAAAGAATCAAAAGGCCCATGGGTGTTTGTCACAGTCCACAGTTTGAAATTTGTAAACATGGGATAGCTATTTGGTTTTGTTTTTCGAAGACTAGCCTACATAGAGATAATTTGTTAGTGTAAGTTATCTCTTTGTTGTTATTGCTGTCATTATTATTGATCCAGCAGCTTTTGGACATTTTACCGCCTGGAAATACTACTGCTGCAAGTCAAATTTAAGAAAGAATGACTTACGGCAGTAGTACTTCCAGACAACGATTTGCTCTGTCACGTTTAACGATCATATATTAAACTTAAAAATTGAAGAAAATTAAAGCGATCAAAATCCATCAATAAACAAAAAAGTGATCAATTTATACAATTGTATTAGACTTCATAGTTTCACAAGTTGTACAATTGTGCCGAAGACTAAGTTTACAGACACATAATCTTACGAAACAACAAAATACAAACTGAAGAAAAAAAGCATTGTCGTATACAAAAGTACTGGTACTCGGATATCAACAACTGTAAGTTTCTCATGATTCATTGAATAATTGAAAGAGTTACAAGGCATTGAGAATTACAATTTAGAAAATCTAATTATTTGTGTGAAAATGTGTCAAAAGATGGTGCAGAGGCCGTTATAAAGAGTAAGCAATATGTAAGTACAGATTTTAAAAGACTGATAATAGCCCCTTGCAAATGTCACTCAGACGCTGTACCTAATTTTTTTTTCAGATGCTTCAAACAACAGGTAATAGCTGCAGACCATCCAGAAGGACTTAAAACACAAACTTACCTTCTTTTTTTTTTTAATCAGACAAAAATTGTAATGAAGTGAGTTCCCGTCACAAAATGACTCGAGTTAGTCTCCAATAATCTCAGTTGCTGAAGATACCATTGAATCACATGAGTGTTCTCATATTACTCAAACTCATAAACTATACCCTGGATTTACTATCCTGCCAGCTTGTTTATTAATTCTTCTGATATGATATATGTAAAATATCCATAATGTGCATAATAATTATATGACTTCTTATACGTAAGATATCGTCATTAAAGATGGGTTTTTTTTTTCACAAAACGTATGTATCATTGGTTATGAAGTAATTTGAAAGGAAATTCATACACTTACACAGCCACTTCTACCAGTGTATTTTGTGCACTCCTACATTGAAACAATTTTGGATTTTTTTTAATTGACATAAGCACAGACAATCAAATTGTGCAATAAAAGATTAATATTTTAAGTAAAGAAATATTCTTTCCTAGAACCTGCCTCCTAAGCGTCTCTTTTAGACGTGTCTTTTCTGATTACTACTTCACTACTACACTGAAACTCTCTTCTAGCGAAAACACTCTTCCCAGGCTTATTTTCGCGCTATTGCCAATTTCTCATTCCTTAATGATGATTTGACGGCAAGTAAAGGGAAATAATCCTAAAACTTGGGCAAACAATGTGTTCAAAATCAATTAAGCTAATGGAATGCTTGTGACACCGTTCATGCTTCAGTCAGACAAGGATGAGAGGCAGGACAGGGCTAGCATGGAGGACGCAGCTTTAATGATTTCGGCCAGCATGCGATCAACAGTAAATGGATAGCAAGGTGTTGGTAAGGCGGACACAAAAAGTTTTTATGAAATTAGACACATGTATTTGGACGAATGGTGATTTGTGGCCAGAAAGGAAAGATGAGCTCTCGTTATTACCTAGATTGTTATCCACGGACTCTCGTTAAACCTGACGGTTTATTCTAGACTAAGAAGGATAAACAATGGGGATTTGAAAATATCTTGTTACTTCAGAGTTCTCGTTATTGAGTTCACTAATAACGACAACTGAAATAAGTTATTTCAGTTGTTGTTATTAGTGAACTCCACCGTACCGCACTCCTCTTAAAGCTATATTCATTAACTTATTCATAGCCAATAAAGATTTCTTAAGTTCGACACAACCCCCCAGTAAAGAAGTCAATTATAATTATTAATTGTAATAAATCATGCAGTAGTGATAGTGCGTAAAATCATAGATATGTCTTTACACTATCAAATTGTACCTCAATGTATCTTTTTAGTTTTCATAAAAGTCTTGTACGAGCACATGTATAATACTTGTAATTAGACTATTAGAGTGATGACATTTATACTGTTTATCATTACCAGATAAAGCTAATAGTCAATGCATGAAATAATACATGTATCTGGTACGACTATATTTATCTGGTATTAGAGGTATGTTAATATTTATGTGACTGTTATGCATTACAAGCTGTTTTCAATATTTCCACCATTAAAATTTATTGATAAAAACAAAGAAATAATTGGGTTGTTTTTTATTTTAATTTTACTTTACTTCTAAAGTACATTGGTCTCTGCCTAATGACCCGCCTCTCGGGTGACAAAGACACAGACAGGTTATTAGACGGAGCAGGTTATTGTATGAAGGGCTGCCCATAAGAGAGGTGAGACAGAGTTAACACAGCGGTAGGATGATGACTATCTGATTATCCACTCAGTCACTGTATCTCCACAGAGCCCCCTACCATTCCACATTTGCTGAATCATTACTCAAAAACAACTGTTCAATCTGAAATTCTACATTCTCCATTTGAAGATTTTTCTTCCCCGACTGCTGGAAACAAAAGGAGAAGCGTACCTTACGAGCAAATGGAGGCACAGTGGTTAGAGTGTTGGACTGGTGACCGAAAGATACCAGGTTCGAATCCCAGTCGTGACTCGTGTATTTTGCTTGAGCAAGAAAATAACTCCCATTGCTTCACCCCACTCAGGTGTAATGAGTACATGTACCTGACCGTTAAAGACAGCGCTGTCTTTGTCTACAAAATTGTATCGTGCCTAGCTGTTGGCTGGGGGAGTAAAATGTGATTGTAAAGCGCCTAGAGGCTAGGGTAATACAGGCATGACTTCCTATAAGATGGAGATCTGAGGGAGTAATGAGGCGATCGAATTCAAATTATTGTGATTGTTACAACCCTCATATAGGAAACATTAAACAACTGTATATATATTTTTTTTTTATCCGATGACTTTATCCCTGATTTTAATGTTAAATTCATCATTTTTAAGTTTCCCATTCGTCAAAGTAGTCAGTCAATGCTAATGGATACAGGTCTGACAACAGTTGGGAGAACGACCATGGAAAGAGATCTTTACAGATGTGCCATCATGAATGCTACATTCCTGAAAGAACACGCCGCCTAGAGAGAGAGGCAGGAAGCTCTTATACTTACTAGAAAAATTGATCTCATAAAATCCCCAGGGGGGGGGGGGGGGTCCCAGAGGCCCTGAGTCTATCTGGAAGTGGCAGTACAGGGGAATTTGACTATACATGTAGCGGGACATTTAGTTTCAAAAGGAAAATCTCACCGTAGACAAGTTCCCGTTACAGGAATACCAGGGCAACTTAACAGAAAATATCCCAGAAATCCACATGACTACCTCATTACGACACACTCTCATCTTCATTTACCTTTTGGCCTGGTCCATGGCACTGACACATCACTTTTGGAAAGGCCTCGCTTAAAACGCGTCTCTCTGCACCTTTCTCTCTGTCGCTTGTCCCACCACTTATCACTGACTACTTGTCTAGAGCTCGCGAACCCCCTTCCCATTAATGTGTCGGGCTCAAAATAGAAGGCCGAAGTTAGGCGGACTTTCAACAATACAATACAGAAGCACGGATCACCATTTTTGGAGAAACAGTAGAGGATGTCCATGAATTTGTTTATCTTGGGAGTAAGATCAGCCAGTGAGGTGGCTCGGAAGAAAAAAAAACATTTTTTTAAGCGAGACAAACTTTCGCAATTTTGAGACCGGTATGGAGAGCCTCCACCATCTCCAGAAATACCAAACTAAAGGTTTTCAACTCTTATGCGAAGGCAGTCCTACTGTATGGTTCTGAGACCTGGCGAATGACAAGTGCAATAAACAAACTCCAGACGTTTGTCAATGGTTGTCTCCGGCGGATCCTTAAACTCCGATGGTTTGACGAGGTGTCTAAAAGTGACCTGTGGACAAGAACTGATCACCTGCCAATTGAAGTCCAGCCCAGAAAGGGAAAATGGCGATGGCTTGGTCACACCCTGCGGAAGGAACCTCATAATGTCATGAGACAGACTCTGAAATGGAAACCCCAAGACAAAAGAAAGAGAGGTCTGATTCTTCCCGGTGATTTTGGAAAGCGCGATCTCGAACTCCCATCATGTTCATGTCAACTAGCTTTTGGGACACTGAATCCAAATCCCTGAGTACTTCGCACTCATCTGAAGATTGATGAGGACGGTTGGATCATGTTGCATACAATTACATCAGCTGATGTTCCATCTGACGAGTGCAATTTAACTCATCCTGGTTTATCCCACTTATCCTCAATTACTCGAGTTAAGCATAAATATATATCTATAGTAAACGTTTTCTCAATCTCAGTAAAGATAATGAATACTTTTGTACTTTCCACTCAATCTAGTTTAGCTATTTGAAACCAGTCTCCCTCGCTCGGGACTGTCACGGAAGAATTCAATGATCGCTTACATGGTTTCAGTAGTAATATTCCGTACATGTGCGACAGAATTCAGACCATGAACCACCAAATTAAGACAGCGTGAAGAGTAGTGTACGAACAGAGCTTTGGGGTGAGCGTTCCTTATGCGGGCGGATTTGTATACACACCATTAACTTTTTCTCTCTCTCTCTCTCTCTCTCTCTTTTTGTTGTTGTTGTTGTTGTTGTTGCCATATTTGAGCATCCATCGTAGCCTTGGCCTAGAGGTATGTCCAGGTAAAAAAAAAAAACTCACCCGCATTTTTGTTGTTGTTGTTGTTGTTGTTGTTGTTGTTGTTGTTGCTTAGTCGATGATAAGAGTCTGCAATTGTTGCAGCGTCCATTTTCGCTAGTGGAAAGAATTCAGTGAATTTCTTACAGACGGTGGTCGCCTATTTACGTTGCTCCTGTTCAGTGCCTGATATGCCAGC
>JAUEKT010272618.1:0-17799 GCA_031762655.1 Doris verrucosa
GTGTATGGCCTAGGTCTTCCCAAACTCCAGGGGGTGCGCTTATTAGGGTCGGTGCGCTTATTAGGGATAATACGGTATGTGATACAAGTTGATGAAGTTGTGCAAAATTTGATTTTGATTGCTGTTTTCTGGATCAAATTCAAATCTAAAGCTATTACATGAAAGTCTTGAGGCTCATATGTTTTGTATACAAAATTTTTGCATATTATATGAGCGTTTCGTTTTTTGTTTTCCTTTAGCGTTTTGACGGGACACAGTCATTATGTGATGTGTGCACAGTTCCATCCTTCAGAAGACCTAGTTGTGTCTGCCTCTCTTGACCAGACTGTGAGAGTATGGGATATTTCAGGTATGGCTTGGATACTACATGCACCGTCAAAACATATTTTTTATGCATTGTTTACATTGTAGCAATTCCCCTTCCCCAACCTCAGTTTTTATTTCTTAGATTTAATCTAAAGGAAAGATTTTGATTTTCCATGGGATGGCATAATATCATATATACAAATAAAACGATGGGGTAGAACTTATTTCAAAACTTTACATTACTAGGTAATGGATCATGAAGCAACTGCTATCATACAGGTATTCCTTTACATGTTTATGAATCGGAAACTTAAGTTTTTGTTTTTGTAGGCACATAATATCATTTCCCTCTCTAGCTATGCATTTCATCTGGATTTGATATGTACCTGTTGTAGGCGTATTTTCTTCTATTGAATTAATGGATGGGTTATTTCCATTTTGATTTTTACCTGCAGCTGTCTCTTAAATAACTACAATCTGAAGTATGCATAAGCCTCAACCTTTTTAAAATCCTGTTTGTGTTCAGGTTTGAGGAAGAAGAACGTGGCCCCTGGCCCAGGTGGCATTGAGGACCGAGTCCGTGGGCCGGGTCAGACCGACCTGTTTGGCACGTCGGACGCCATCGTGAAGCACGTCTTGGAAGGCCACGACAGGGGTGTCAACTGGGCCTCTTTCCACCCGACGCTTCCTCTCATCGTGTCAGGCGCTGACGACCGGCAGGTCAAGCTGTGGAGAATGAATGGTAACCTCTCTCTATCCTTGATTGAGAACACACCTTTTCGCTTCAGTAAATTGTAAATGGTATATGTAATAAGTCACTGCTTTTGTATCGACCCTTGAAAACAACAATGTCTGAAATGCAAAAATGATGTCACCTGTCAAAGCAACTTTGTCTCATCTCAATACTCAAGCCTGTTGGAGAATCTTAAGACCTTTTTGCTTTTATGAGTCAATGTATAAATACATACATTTCTTTTATGATGAGCTTCAAATGATGTTTACCTACTTTGCTGAAAAGTCCTTTTTTCTCTATCCTATTGTTTTCAATTGTTTAATAATGTTAAAATACATTTGTACCATTTTAAAAATGCTCACTGTTATGAAGCGCTTGAGCTTGTTATGACGGGATAAAGTGCTAAATTCCTTTAATCAGCACTAGTAGTATATGTATTATTATTATTATTATTATTATTATTTTTATCAAATTTCTTGTTTGTTACTTTTTATCCATATTTTATGCTGTGCATGTCATGTTATCAGACATCACTTTGTATCGAGGTTTTAGATATATACTTGTTCCACAGATGGATGACGGGCGTTGTGAAGATGTGAGGGGAATATTCATTTCTTTTTTTATGAATGGCAGGTACTACTTAACTTATGCTTTATTCCTGCAACATGATTCTCATTATCTTTATTTTAGAATCGAAGGCTTGGGAAGTGGATACTTGTCGTGGCCACTACAACAACGTCTCCTGCTGTCTCTTCCATCCACGCCAAGAGCTCATCCTGAGTAACTGTGAGGATAAGAGTATTCGTGTTTGGGACATGAGCAAAAGGTTGGTTGCTCTAGTTCTGAAGATGCCTTAAAGCAATGCCAAAAACTGTTCTTAATGCTCATTGCAGATTCAGCTGACTCGAAAGTTTTTGGATGATTATGAAGGCCAACAATTCTCTTAGTGCCTACACTAATTTTAAAGACAAGCTCTCAGTACAATCATGCATTTTAGGTTACGATTTTAATGTGAACTTATTGTCTGACTTGGCATGTCGTACAATGTATCTTAGAAATCGTTTAATTCATATTTGAAGGAAAACAGAAATTCAATTTTTTGGTTGCAATAGCTCTATTTAAAGCAAAACATTTCTAGGGTGGCATCTTTCATAAAAAAAAAGAGCAATATAAAGCTTTCATTGCACATCTTAAGTAGTTTGTATTATTGTAATCATTGAAAAATAAAAAGAAGAAAATTTTGATTTTAAAGTGAATGCTACATTTTCATCTGCCCCGTAGATGCTTGATGTCATTTGAGTTCTTTATGTATGCTTTATTTTTTTGTTATTTGTTTCATTGCTAGAACTGGGGTGCAAACGTTCAGGAGAGAACACGATAGATTTTGGGTCATGTCAGCTCATCCCACCTTGAACTTGTTTGCTGCAGGTAAGTGTTGCGTTCTTTGTTGATTCTATCAGAAATTTATCTTATTTTATATCACTTTTTTTTTTGCGATTAGAAAGACATCCTCCAAATATTAAATACCCTCTAAAGGTGAATTGTGTTATTAAGTAAATAATAGTTTTTAAATAGTTTCATTTTTCTTTATTGAAAGCTGGATTTAAAAGTGAATTGAATTGAAATCAGTTGATAATTCCCCGACTTTTTCAAAATTTTCATAAGATTTGTTTAAATTATTTCAGCCGTGAAATTTAGATGTTTAGGCTCTCATTTCCTCCTTTATAGCCATTGCTCACTTTTCTCTGTATGATAAATAACTGACAGCTGATCAGGGCTTGCTTGAAGGAAAGTTTGCTATTGATGGGTGCTTCAGAGAGGTCCTGCTCTTTATCTTTCACAAATAGCTTGCCTCACTTTATCCCCATCATTAAAAATAAAAAACAATTTCATGCATCTTGGAAGGGGGTTAGCAAGAAGCTTACAGAGACCAGTTAATTGTTCAATCAAAAGGGATTGCCATGAGTATAGTGTCCGAGATATGAATAGCTTTGCTTGAGGTAATATCAGCCTCAAAGATATTTCTTTGAATTTTTTTTTTTCATTCTTTTGTTTTCAATCATGTCTGCCCATCCAAACATTTAGGTCATGACAGTGGCATGATCATTTTCAAGTTGGAAAGGGAGCGACCTGCTTTTGCTGTTCACAACAACATTCTCTACTACGTGAAGGAAAAGTACCTGAGGAAGTTGGACTTCACCACATCTAAGGATGTAGCCGTCATGCAGCTGAGAGGGTAAAAAGCTGTGTGTAGAATCTGGTTTACAGCAAGGTTGTCATTGTGCTCAGTACCTTGAAACAATTTCTCTCATCATGGGGACATTTAGATTTTAAAGTTATCAGTTGTGGTATGTAAACTTGAGCATTGTTTTAAACTCTTTAAATATTGTATCTGTATTTGTTAAATAAGTGTAACTCATCCTAGAATATAAAATCCCGGAATATGGACGTCCAAAACCTTTGTACAGCGATCGATGTCAAGTTAATCTTGTATCCAAGAGATCCTGATATGTTTGTGTGTCTTGTAATGTTAACTTTTCATCAGAAACATATAAATTTATCTTTATTTTTTCTGCAGAGGATCACGGTCACCAATCTACAGCATGTCGTACAACCCTGCTGAAAATGCTGGTTTGCTCTGCACAGTAAGTATCTTTTTTTAGATATTTTTTTTTGGTGGCAGCAAACTAGAAAGCTCAGAGGTGAGAGCCAATCAAATAGCGGATGGATGTGAATCCTAACAAACCAGTGTATTGTGGATCTGAGAGAACATGCTTTACATAAACCTCAACCATTTGACCATGGTACAATAGCTGTTAGCATTGGTTTGGGATCAATGCATCGAAAATCTAGAGTCCTGTCCAGAGGTCAATATCGTGATCCATACTAACTCGTTTTCATTACTGAAACAAGAGCATGGTCCATTTGTAAAGGCCTCATGAAAAAAGCACTAACCACTCTAAGTCTTTTTGGGCAGGGATGGAAAATTGTTTACAGTATACTCTACTCATTTCTTGCTTGCCATTGTCAGTGACGTTTGGATCTTTTACTTGAAGGTGATGATACTGATGGAACTCAATGAATAGTCAGCAGACATATGATATAGATCATAGACACTTGCTTGTTTAGAAGAAACTGAACATAATAAATCATTAAATTTCATGATTTTGTTCCCTTGAAATGGTCATTTCCCCCTTATAATAATTAATGATGTACTACATCTCATTCTGCAGAAAACCACCAATGTAGAAAACAGCACTTATGACTTGTATGCAGTGCCCAAAGATTCAGATTCATCAAATCCAGATGGTAAGTTTGTGTTGTGTTTGAATGCATGAACCAATGTGCACTTGGTCGATGTTGGTATGCCTGCTTCATTTTTGGGGTTTTTTTTTGTTTTTTTTAAGTTTTAGTATTACTTCATTTTTCTGTTTCCTTTCAATTTACCATAGCTGGCAATAAATGATAAGTTGGTAAATTTCAAATAGATGAATAACAAATAGGCACATGAAATACTTTTTCATAATCACTTCAAGATGCTTTTTTGTGACAAATCATAATGGGGAGCGTGAAGAAAAGATAACTTCTTCTCCGAGAGAGGCAGGCTTCACGCTTGAATTTAATTTAGAAATGTTTCTCATAAAACAATATACATACATTATTTCACAACTGCTGGAAATGATGAGGTAATCCTTTCATTTGAAGCCTATCTATTCTTTTTCATTACGGTGTAACTAAAGACTGTTACTGAATCTGGTTTGTGTTTTTGTCTTCTATTTTTATGTACCAGCTCCTGAAGGTAAACGCTCTTCAGGTCTGACCGCAGTGTGGGTGGCTCGCAACCGTTTCGCAGTGTTGGACCGCACTCATTCGGTAGGTACAAGCTGTTAACAATCTATGACTTATTTTTCCAGAGATATTTGAATACCTCTCTAAAATTGGACGCTGCCTGTGAGAAATGGAGATACCTCAAACATGCAAGAGGACATTTTTTAAGTTTCTTTGTTTTGGGGTTCTTTTTTTTTTTTTTTTTTGTCTTGTTTTTTTTATTGCCAATTTTCTCTGATACAGCAATTTTAAGTGAAAATTTAGCTTTAGCACTAACCAGACTCTTTCACCAGATGTTATGCTGAATTATGTCATTGGGAATACTAATTCATATCTCAATACTTCAGTTTTTTCCTTGATCTGGGACTGTCTTGGTGGAATTTTGTTCATAAAAGCAAAGCCCCGAGATTTTAAACTCTAGATATGTAACCCGTGAGAGATAAAACATATTGAAATAGCCGGCTAGCAGCTTAATTTAGTTGACCCTTGAAAACCAAATTTTTACATGTTTTTTCAAAATCAAATCCAACATTCCTTTTCAAGATACATTGTAGCATTTTTTGTTAAAAAATGATATTGCTTATATTTTTAATCTGATATGTAAATAATAAAATCAAGGTCAATTTTTGTTTTATTTGCTTCCTTTCTTGTCTAGTCATTCATGGAGTTTTTCCTGTTGTCTTATGCATTTTTTTTAAGCTTTCATATTTCAGCTAAAATATTTTACTACTTAATATTGGTGGAAATAACTAAACAATTGGCATGATTCAATGTCTTTTTTTTATATTAACAGATTATCATTAAAAACTTGAAGAATGAAATCACCAAGAAAGTTCAAGCACCTAATTGCGAAGACATTTTCTATGCTGGCACCGGCTGTCTCCTCTTGAAGGAAACAGACTCGGTTACCCTATTTGATGTCCAGCAAAAGAGGTAAGTACGATTGTGGCTGACTAGGTATCCAGTGGGCTGAAATGAGCAAGTCAGCCACATTGCCAAAATGGACACATATGGAAAGGCAATTTTCAAGCTGATATCTATGTAAAGTAATAAACTAAAACCAGGAAATACCAAATCCTATATATATATTTAGGTAACTGGCAATAAACTCAAGTTTAAACTATATTAAGTCTGATGAAATGTAACGATCGAATAGCAAATATTTAAACCCACTTGCTCTTTACATTAACAATCGACAAATGCTGTATGGCCATTTGTCACCAATGTGTTGAAAGAAGAACCTATGCAGTCAAGCAATGGCACCTGGATGATGAAATGCTGTCTTTACTTTTACTTTTACCTTTACCAAGATACATTCTACATCTTTCCTCAGGACATTGGCCTCTGTGAAGCTTTCCAAGGTCAAGTCAGTCATCTGGTCTGGGGACATGAGCCTTGTGGCTCTCATCAGCAAGCATGGTAAGGAGATTGCATGTTTGCGTGCACTAAATAGACCTGCCACTTAACCTGATTTAATCAGGATACCCTGATTTTTTTTTTATTAGACTATAAACCAGATATCCTGATTTTTTTTAGCATTAACTGAAAAAATGCTGATGTCTTATAAATTACATTCTTCATTGTATTAATTTATCCTGGATTTTTTTTCTAACACTGATGTTTTTGACTGGGTATTTTTTATTAAAACATTTTGGCAGGTCTGACTAAACTACACTGTAATTTGGGTGTGTTTGTTTTCTTATACTTATTTCCATTTGAAGATACCAAATATAGTTTTGTTTTTGAATGAATATGCTTGCTATAATGAATTCTTCTCTCTAGCAATATTGCATGAAAATTTCAAATATTCAGTCGAAATTTCTTTAAATAGTACATTTTATAATAAATGCCTTCATGTTGTAAATTTATTTAAACAGCTCTTCCCTCCATTTTGCATTTTAGATTCTTTACAAATTTCTTTGATCGCCTTTTGTTTTGAATCTGGATAAAAAAATGTTTTCTCATTTTATCTTTTTTAATTGTTTTTGCCTTACATGATGGGGCCACTGATGTATACTTTTGTCCACACCAGTGATCTCAATCTGCAACCGCAAGTTGGAGAACCTGTGCACCATCCATGAGAACATTCGTGTCAAATCAGGCTCTTGGGATGAGAGTGGGGTCTTTGTCTACACCACCTCCAATCACATCAAATATGCCCTGACCAATGGGTGAGTAGACGCATCGAGTGTCCCTCTTTCCAAGTGCTGGTCCTCTCTTAGCTTCATCCTTTTCATTGGTTTTAATAGTCTATTGTTGTTGCATTACAATGATTGGTCTTACTTTCTCTGTAGTATGATAGTTGTTGTGATATTTGTACTATATCCTTTTGACTGCTTTGAATTCCCAGAGACCATGGCATCATTCGCACCCTTGACCTGCCCATCTACATCACTCGTATCAAGGGAACCTCCGTGTACTGCCTGGACCGCGAGTGCAGACCCAGAGTCCTCAGCATCGACCCAACCGAGTTCAAGTTCAAACTGGCGCTTGTGAACAGGAAGTATGAAGAGGTACGTGGGAGGCGATGGTTCCCTTGAGCTATGTCTTTCTAAAATGTGACTTATCTTCTTTTTTAGATGATATTCTACAAGAGTTGGTTAACTAGATAACAAAACCAAAAAAAAAAAGAAAGAAAAAAATTAACACAAAAAATTGTTTCTCTAGCAAAATGACTCATTGGGTGATATCAGTCATATCCAAGTTTGAAAACAATTCAATTTCATCCCCTTGGTATGAATATATTGAAAGATTGAATAAAGTAAAGAACTAGGCTTTGTGGATGCTGTCTCTTTTCTAAGATAATACTTAAGCCTCTTTAATTTATGAAAATTAGGTTATAGTTGTCCATGCATGCCCTGAAAAAGAATTTTTCAATGTTAACTTGTCAGTACAGGTATAATTTTCTTTCATCTCCTGCCCAGGTGCTGCACATGGTGCGCAATGCCAAGCTGGTGGGCCAGTCCATGATCTCATACCTGCAAAAGAAAGGATACCCTGAGGTGGCTCTTCACTTTGTCAAGGACGAAAAGACTCGCTTTGGATTGGCTTTAGAATGTGGTAACATTGAGGTAATTTTTTTTTTCATTTGAAATAAATGTAGCTCTATGGCCCTAGGCATGAGCCTAATGGGCCACAATCTTAAAAGAATTACATTTAACTTTATTTGCCTCGCTGGTTTTACCAAGTTGAAGCTCAGTGTACATGCATATTTCAATTCTAACCAAGTGCCGGTTGTGGGCCAAAGAATTTTAGGTAAATGAATGTCAGAAGTATTATCATTATAACAAAAAATGTGAGTTACCTTTTCAGGCATAAATTGGTAACAATATGATGTGTGGCATTGATATTAGAGTGAATCAGAGAGGCAAAGAAGTAATATAAAACAAGATTTCCTGCGTATGTAATTCAAAGACACTCTAAGCATGATAGAGATGTCATAAGGTTCCCCTTAATACAATACCTTTGTATTTTTAACTTTACTCAATAATCAGACCTGTAAGTTTGCCGGCAATTGCTGGTTTTTGTCTCAAGCAACCTAACTGCCGGGCCATTGACTTCACTCAAGATTTGTACCACTTTAGACAACACGCCTAAACCTTTACTTTGAGAAAAACTGCGAGCGTGATCGGGAACCAATACCGCAAATTAAACAAAGTACGACGCATTGCCGGCCGCCATATTGGATTCGCGCCCCAAACATTCACTGCTAGAGTTGCATTGGGAATCGTTTCTGCAATGAATGACGAGTTTCAAGCTGTTGAGCGGAATGACTTTCGTGTATCGAGCAGCTCGAAATGACGTTACGGCTCCCATGGCTCATCAATTCAGTGGATGTTTCTGGCGTCTCTACTGCTCGAAGAATCATAATCCAGTCTCTCTACTGTTCAAAGATTCATGACATCGCAACCTCTCCCATAAAAAAATCGTACACGCATAAATCTCTGTCACGTTTTAAGATTGACTTTCTCCCATCCATCCTGTTTGCCTGCCCTTACTAGTTACCTGAGCTGAGTGAGGAGAATATTAATCAGTTCTGCAATCCTACTTAAATTGGCTAAAGCAAGCCCCAATATGCCCCGGGGTGTTACATTTCAATCTTTTTTTTTTTTTTTCATTTCCGGCGGAGCATGCCCCTAGAAAGGGCTACCGACTTTGGCGGTCGCGTTCGTGCCTTCGGCACTCAGATTCAGTGCTGTGAAAATTTCAGGCAATTTTTGGGTCCCCCACTTACAGGTCTGAATAATGATGTTGAAACATTTTATCAAATTTTGTTTAAATCTGAGGATAAAATGAATTTATAACTTTATTAAAACACCATAAGTAGCTAAATTTTCACACAATTTATAACCGACTGTTCCATGAAACAGCCAAATTTAATTTATTTCATTACGTTCTACTGGGGTATTTAAAAAAATATGTATTGTTCTTTCCAACACCAGATTGCGCTGGAAGCAGCCAAGGCCCTAGATGACAATGCATGCTGGGACAAGCTGGGGGAAGCGGCCCTGCTGCAAGGCAACCACCAGATTGTGGAGATGGCCTACCAGAAGACCAAGAACTTTGACAAACTCTCCTTCCTCTACCTCATCACTGGCAACTTGGAAAAGCTGCGCAGGATGATGAAGATCTGTAAGTTGTCAACGCAAGGCTTCTTTTTTGTTGTGACGTTTGTGTCACATATAGCATCAGCCACACCTGAGCGTTATGTTATGCGGCATTGCTTTGCTTCAATGCACGGTTTGCTTCAAACATTACATGTGTTATATGGTGTCATTGTTTAAATGTGCTTGGAATATCTCTCTCCAAACATTTCAACTTCCATAATTTTTTACATCTTTATCAGTAAAGCTGGTATTTCTTATACAAGAACTAAATTTAAATGCTGGTATTTCCAAACTGTAGTATTAAAGACTGGCCTTTGCCCAAGTGTTGAAATAGTTTGTATATTGACCATTGTCCTTTTCTATTCTACAGCTGAAATTCGTAAGGATATCAGTGGCCACTACCAGAATGCATTACTGCTGGGAGATGTGAATGAGAGAGTGAAAATTCTCAAGGGATGTGGACAGAGTAAGTTTACCAACGCTGTAAAGAAAGTCAACAATAGGACTTCATATGCTTTCTCTATTGTAAATGATGATCGAACAATGTTGTTTAAGGCAATAACTATAAAAAAGTAACTGTTTTTCTTTAAATTCTTGAAAATCGCAAAAATAGCATCTTATCATTTTTTCTCAGTTCAATCAAATGGGATTGTTTAAAAGAGAAGAGTCATTGGTTTTTGGCAATACTTTTATTCAACATTCTCATTTAAAGTCTGCTTTCTGAGGCAAATATCCAACACACTGAAAAAAATAATTGTATCACTAAATAGAGATCAGTTTTTAGGTCAATTGGATTAGGGTTGAATAGTAAGCACTGTCAGTTTTAGTTACTGTTATTTCCGCGCTTAAGGGGAACCTTATGACATCTCTATTATGTATAGAGCATCTTTGAATCACATAAGCAGGACTCCTTGTTTTTGACATACCTATAGTAAGGCGTTATTTCCCTCCTCTCCATTCACACTTCCCCTTAAAGAAAATCTTGACCAATCATTTCAATCCTTGAGACCGAAACGTCTTTGGTTGGAAAAAGAATGCCCTTAAAGGACTTTGAATACGTTGGAAAGGGTAATAATTTAAAGATGTACAATTACACGGTGCCATCAATGCATTTCAATCTCTCACTGCTAGAATCGCTGGCCTACCTGACGGCCGCCACCTACGGGCTGGAGGAAGACGCCGAGGAGCTTAAAGAGAGCTTTGCCGAGGGCGAGCGTGTCCCTGACCTTTACCCCAAGGCCGTTCTGCTCCAGCCACCTGTGCCCATCAACCAGCAGGAGTCCAACTGGCCACTGCTGACCATGTCCAAGGGATTCTTTGAGGGAGCCATGGCCGCTAAAGGAGGTAGGTGGCATGGAGACCAACTTTGCTATGTTGATGGCTGAGTGCTGCAAAAATCAGATACTGCAGATAAGGCATATTCTAGGTCACATTGACCTATTCCATCATCAGTGTAAATTTCAAGTCTGTAGCTCTTTTTGTTTTGGAGATATTATACTTTTTCTCAAGTCGCATTCAAGGACTGAAAGAAGAGTCAAAAAAAAATTCAACTTCGTTTTTCTCAAAACTTAAAAAATGTAGATATCTGGTTCTTGCATTCAGCAATTGATATGGTCTACACGATTCCCTGGTATCAGGGGACATCAGGGTAAATTGAAAAAAAGTTTCCCTGTTGTTAAAAGCATCATGGACTTTGGGATTTTGAGGGCATTTATGAGGGAAATTGAGAGAGGAAGCCTTGTTCACTATAGGAGTTGGGGGATGGAGTGTTATATATCAATTGAATAAGGGGAAGGGGATATGATATGAATGTGCATGAGGGTGGAAGTCAATGCCATACAGATTATTATCAAACGTTTTCAAAGGATAGAAAATTCTTAAGGAAGTGTTATTTATTTACAAGTTTCTTTCTAATCAGATTCTCACAAGATGGTGGTGTTTAATCAGGTTGTCGGACAAGAGTAATTGTGAAACATGAATTTTGGTCATGTTTGAAAGTTCAATACGACTTATCTCTCATATACTGCTTGACCCAATTTATATCATGTTGAATGCATTTAACCAGCATTTTTTTTCTATCCCTTCATACTGTGCTTTCATTTATCTCTCAAGAATCTTATCTGTGTTAATCAAATTCATACACTATTTATTTTCTTATTTGGACATACATTTGTGTTTGCAGGCAAGCAATCAGCAATGGCCGCTGCAGCGTTGCTGGATGACGACACCGGTGCTGCTGGTTGGGGAGACGATGTGGAAGCTCTGAACCTCGATGACGGTGAGTGGTGCGACTTTGGGCAGGTTTTCATTACCCTTACTGTAGTTCGTGGGTTCAAGATGCCGCAACAATTTTGCTTATTTTACCCACTTCCTTCTTATGAAAGACAAAGATGAACTTATCGTCTGTATCCTCGTACAAGTGCAAGCTCACCAACTGTACATCAAAATTCCCCCAGGAGGGCATTTCATTCTGATGTCTTTAGACTCAACTACCTGAGGAACACACTGTAGAGCTGTCTTTAAAGCACTTCATAAAAGCATTCTGACAAGATTGATCTCTGCCTGTAGCTGAGTACTCTCAATCACCCCTGAATAGGGTGAATCTATTGGAGATATTTCTCGCTCAAGGAAAATACACAATGGTTTAATTATTTAATCACTCAGTGACCTCGTCTTTCAATCAAGAATAGACAAGAATATAAATCTAACTCAGATTAAGAACTTTATTCATTGTAGCTTGATACATCGATTCTACACATATAGATCATAGAAAGTGCAGAAGAGTTTTCTTTTCATATTGTGAGGAATATCCTTACAGTCTGCCTTTCCTTTATGTGATAAGAAAAGCAAGGTTTTCTATCTATTAATGATTAATTTTTTTATTAACTTTCTTTCCAGATGATGGTTTTGGTATTGGTACCGAGGAAGGTTTTGGTGAAGATGCAGGAGAGGAAGGAGGAGGCTGGGAGTTGGGAGATGATGATCTGGAGTTGCCTGCTGATCTGGTGAGTCGGCTCATATGCCATCCACTCAACCTTGCCTATCTCAGAGATCTATGAGTTACAAATATAACTGTATCTTTATACAGATTTTAAAAATTATTTAAGTAATATTTTATCTTGCTATTTTCTCTTAATTCACTTCAAACTGACTGAAATTTATTGACAGGCATATTTCGACTAAAATGTAACTGTGTATTAACAAACTTTGCGTAATTATTTCCTGCGGAGTCTACCCTGACTTTCATTTCTATTTTCTCAAAAGACGTATGCTTATCACTACATTTAATTACAGTCATAGTCTTTTTTAATTCTTTGCAGGATGGATTAAAAAGAAGATCGTATGTCAAAAGGATTAATCGTAATATTAATACTTGCGTTTTGGATGAACGTTCAAAATTAATTTGTTGTGATGAAGATTTGTTGATGGAACTATTTGTCAATACGTAAAAAGAACCAGTCGGTTTTGGCGTGTTTTACTTATTTCTTCCATTCTTTCAATTGTTTCTTATCTTAAATCACTTTAAAGAGGATTGAAAGACTATTTTTAAGGGGATTTCCAAGGCGAAAAAATATATCTTGTGTAATTTTTTTTTTTTTTAAATTTTGTTCCCCCTCACTTCGACATGTTGTTCAATCTGTTCTCCATTTTAATCTCCCTGTGTAGGACGTGGGCCCGGCAGCCACTGGGGCAGGAGAAGAGGGATACTTTGTGCCGCCCACCAAGGGCACCAACCAAGCACAGGTGGGTACTGGCAAACACAGTAGAATTTGCGTACAACGTACCCCTGGGAAACAACGTACACACTGCTTCTCAGTATGCTTTTCCACCAAGTCCCAATATAATTTTCTTTTTTTTCCCCCTAAAGCACCTGTTCTAGAACATACTCGCTTGCATAATGGAAGCTTTTCATAGTTACCTGACATTCCTAAGTTTTGATATTTTAATATGTACAGTATAAGTGCCGTCTGTGTGTTGACCTACCGTATAAAGTGCTGCCTGCAAGTTAGCAATTTTTAAATTCTTTCAGATGGTATATTTTATACTTCATATTATTAAGTTGAAAAAAAAGACGTCATCTAAATATTTAATAATTATTTGCCCTTTTTGTCCTCATTCTGTCCCCAGGTCTGGTGTACCAATTCTCAACTGCCAGTTGATCATGTGCTAGCAGGGTCGTTTGAAACGGCTATGCGGGTGAGTGTCATTCTCATCTATGTTGACCCGTCAAGTCAAACAAAAGCTCTTTCATTTATACCAGCCAATTTCATTCCCTATCATTTGAGCTAATATCCAGGGTGTGACATTTCTTTTTTCTTTTCAAAAAAGAAAACAAATTGGTTGCATTTCAATTTTTACAATCCCCAAAACTTTTGTGCTTAAATGTTCAAAACCTTTTTATGTTTTGATCTCTGAATGACCTTTCGTCTCTCCATTCCATCCCTGTATGCCCAGCTTCTCCACGACCAGATTGGAGTCGTAGAGTTTGAGGCGTACCGCCAGCTCTTCCTGCAGACCTTCAGCCGGGCCAGGACCTCGTATGTGGCCATCCCCGCTGTGCCCGCCCTCTTTGGCTACCCACACAGGAACTGGTAAGTTATTGGCTGCCTCTTGAAGCTATCAGGCAGTGTTATGGTCGTTTAAACCAATTCTTATGTTTAATATTTACATAAATGTACCTTTACATAAATATTTCTTCCTCCGATATTTAATAGATTGTTTTTAAGCTGTTTCTAAGTGAATTTAAAGCAAAAAAAAAAGTCAGATTTGTGAGCAAGAAGCTGTTGCAATAATAAATTTATTCCTGTAAATGTAAATTAAAAAAAAATATAAGCTTAAGAAATGAAGTGAAAGTGCTAAAATTTCTTTTACATTTTTGAGTCTAATTAGTCCAGTTTATTTCTTCGCACAAACAATTTACTTGGTATCTTTGTCCATCCCATCAAGATTTACACTTCGCATACTAAATCTAGTCTAAAGCTCACAGCAGGCTGAGGAGAACATAAACAAGCCTAATCATTGTTTTGCTTGAGTATGATTTGTCATTCGGGGGATAAGTTCTTCAGCTTAGTGTGAATATTTAATTGATGTATGGATAGTTTTCTAAGTTTTACTTCTGTTTCAAGTCCCTCACCCTTTTCTCAATCTTGTTGATTTCTTTTTATCAACCATGAGATGACAAACAATTTGTGATGGATTTTTAAATGAATAAGCCAGTCTGGAGGGTGGCCATTTCTTTTCTTCATTTATACTCCTGGCCCCTGACCTTGAACGGCCTTCCACATGATGTATTTCTGACCACTTTACAGGAAAGAGGCTGGTGCCCGAAGCGGAGTTCCTGCCGTTGGCCTCAAACTGGCCACCCTTGTCCAGCAACTCCAGGCAGCCTACCAGTTGACCACCACTGGCAAATTTGCTGATGCCATCGAAAAGTTCCGGACAATTCTGCTCAGTGTTACCCTCCTCGTGGTGGACTCCAAGCAGGAAATTGCTGAGGTCAGTGCCAGCTCTTCAAGGGAACTAATGTTTACAAAGTACAATCAATAAAAAGTGGCATTTTGACTTTCTTTATTGAATTTGATGTTATGAATATCTCAACTGCTTTGTTATATTTGTCTTGTAAACTTAACATGCATAAACTGTGGAATTTTGAAAATGTGTTTTGAATTTTTTTCGATGGACATTGAAGGGTGGGTGGGGTGGAGGAGGGGGGGGGGATTAACTGGCTATGTTATTATGGACAGAAAGGAGCTCTGTCACAGTGAATGAGTAGAGATTTTACAACTTCCAGTGGATGTGCTCACAAGTTGATTTTTACTTTCAGTTTTGTTGAATGTTTACCATTGTTTACACTTTGGTAGATGTAATTAAATCTGGATTGTGAAGGGTGTTTTTGTTTTGTTTTATTGTTGTTTTGTTTTTGCCCCTTCCCTTGGTTGTGTGCGGGAGCTCAAGCTTCTTTAATTTCGCCATCAGGGTTTATTTGAAAGCCTAACCTTTCACCGTCAACACCTATTAGCATTCTTTTGCTATCAACGGCTTTTAGCCATGTTATAAATACCTCTTTCTTTTTCTTTTTCTTAATTTACTGTTTCTTTTATTTCATCATAACCAGACTGTTTTCTCTTGATTTTTAAATGTTCCTTATGAATATCACCACAGGCTCAGCAATTGATTGAAATCTGCCGGGAATACATTGTGGGTCTCAGCATGGAGAATACCAGAAAAGAGCTGCCAAAGGCCAACCTAGAACAGCAAAAGAGAGTGTGTGAGGTAAGAGGTCTTTTTTTTTTATTATAAAAGTATATTGCTACTATTTCTGCTATGTCAGGATCATCCTGATTATCATTGTTGTCTCCCCTTAATGTTTCAATACCAAGTCCCATGCTCATGCTTTATTCATTTATTTATTCACTTAGTATTATTATTTTTATTATTATTATTATTATGATTATTATTATTATCATCATTATTATTTTTTATTTTTTTAAATTTTAATTTATTATTATTATTATTATTATTATTATTATTATTATTATTATTATTATTATCATTATTATCATTATTTATTATTATTATTAATTATTATTATTATTATTATTATTATTATTATTATTATTATTATTATTATTATTATTATTATTACTACATCAAAGCTCTATCTCTGGTAGGGCATATCACATGCATATCACTGATTTTTGTTTTTTGGTCCGTTACAGGATCTTGGATTTGCTTCAATAATTTCTTTTCTTCATCTTATGTTATGCATGGCAATCTCCTCCAGATATTCCCTCAAAGCTCCCCATGTTCGAATTACAGAAGTTGGGAGGTCTGCTTTGATCCTTCAAATGTACTTATTATGCTCCTCTTTCTTTCATCTCGCCGTTCCTCTTAACTCATCCTGTTTAGACGATTGAAAATTACTCATTGAAGTCATTAGCGCAGAGACAAGGAAGCAGACGAGTCTAGCCAAAACTCATTCCCGTTTCTCTCCGCCTTTGTCCTTACCAGATGGCGGCCTACTTCACCCACTGCAACCTGCAGCCAGTCCACCTCATCCTCACCCTGCGCACCGCCCTCAACCTCTTCTTCAAGCTCAAAAACTACAAAACGGCCGCCTCCTTCGCCAGACGTCTGCTGGAACTGGGGCCTAAGCCAGACATCGCACAGCAGGTGAGGAGTCGCGGGCCTCGGAAGAGGACGGGTTGTCTCCGTGGTGGAATGTCAGGGCTCATTAGTGTCTGTCAGTAGCTGAACAGGAGGCTTTGTCGTTCTCATTGAAGCTGTTTATAATACTTGGGATGGGAAAGCGTATTCAAATTTTAAAAGGACGTCTTTGAATTGAGAAAGTTGTGGTGGATGAATTGAAAGAATAAAAAGTTTGTTTTTTTTTATGGTTGGTAAAGCATTCTAATGTAGATAAATATGAAAATCCTCATGTAGTAAATATTAAAAAAGTAAACTGGGAATAAAAGCTTCTCATAATCTTGAACACTATGTCTTGGCATGGAGGTTCATGCAGAGTTGAGGAATGGTAGTCATTATGTTTAATTTTTTTTTTTACGGAAGGAAGGGATCATTAATATAGAGAAAGGCTGCTTTCCTTCCTTGGGTGATAAAGGCTGGGTTAATAGGTACTTTCTTGTTTCATTAGAAGAGCCAAGGGAGGTAGCTAAAGTTATTTGAAAATAAATGGAGTTATTTTCCTTGCAATGCTTGCTAAACAGAAATGAAAGGATGGAATTATAGACTTACTTCCCCTGTAATTGTTCCTGACATTCCAAAGAGTTCGAAATAAAACTTGAAAAGTACTTGAAAGGGTCATGGTTATACCATGAGTTAAGAACGCTGTCTGAATCTCATCACTCGTTTTTTCCCCTTATTATTAGTACTTTATCTTATAATCATAATAATAATAATAATAATAATAATAATAATAATAATGATCAATATATTATAGTTAAGACTTCAAATCTTATATAAAAATAGTCTTGTTTTTTTTGTTCCAATCCGTTGGTCAGCCAGTACATCTTTCTCAATCAATGTATTTTTTCCATTTGCCCACAGACCCGTAAAATCTTGGCAGCGTGTGAGAAGAATCCAACAGACGAACATGAGCTGAAGTACGATCAACACAACCCCTTTGATATTTGTGCCGCCTCTTACGTGCCCATCTACAGGTGAGCTCAATTTCATACCATACGATAAGTAAAGTTCCTTCTAGGCCTAGACAGACCCATAGAGCCGAAGCTTATCCCGGTTTCAGTAGCGTTAAGTGGAACAGATGTTACAAGATCATCCCCTGGACAGGACGCTAGTCTATCG
>JAUEKT010272619.1:0-11951 GCA_031762655.1 Doris verrucosa
TGAGTCTCT
This sequence comes from Doris verrucosa, assembly GCA_031762655.1. Lineage (NCBI taxonomy): Eukaryota > Metazoa > Mollusca > Gastropoda > Nudibranchia > Dorididae > Doris > Doris verrucosa. Next base: position 10 of record JAUEKT010272619.1, read on the forward strand.
CTCTCTCTCTCTCTCGCTCTCTCTCTCTCTCTCTCTCTCTCTCTGTCTCTCTCTGTGTGTCTTTTTCGTACATTTAAACATTATTCAGCAGTAATTATTTATTTCTTTCTTATCGCCTCTCTTTCTCTTCCTTTATATCTTTTTTGTGCTATTTTGTGTGAATTTTTGTATTTTGCATAAATTTGTAATTTTTCGCTTTAGGTTGTCTTCACATTTCTCTATTTTCTCTCTTTATTTTGTGTTCTAGTTATAAGATTTAAATTTAATTTTGTTCAAATCAATGTAATAATCAATGACATACAGGACTAGAATGAAAGTCTTTAAAACGTCATCATCAGCTTAATTATAATAGAAGCATGATGGAAAAGGGAAAAGATTTATAATGTAGGATAGTAGGATTATAAAAATTAAATTATAAACTTGTCCAATTACAAGAAAGAAAAAAACAACAACCCCCAAAATCCTCCAAAAATAGCTACAACTGGGTACGACTTTCAGTCAACCACAATTACAAGATAACTCAATAGTCAGCATCATAGTCGTAGTTTTGTGTCAGCAGTCATCCATTGAAGATTATATTATTTTTTTATTTTTGCACCCAAGATGCACTGCTCCACAACTTCTAACTCTCCTTGACAATATCGTTTGCCAAATAAGCATGCCTTTTTACTACATGTATTATTTTGAACAACCCCAACCTCCTTCTCCCTTCTTTTCTAATGCACATGTCTTTGTGTGTCTGTCTAACGGACATTCTTTACCCGTTGTACTTAATGTACCTGGGATGTCTGAGGGCAGTCTTTGAAAGTGCTGGAATATCTGCTTTAAACTAAGAAAATGTAGTGTGTCTATTGCCATAGTATATTTTACGTGATTTTTCAGCAATTTATCAGAGATAGAGAGAGAGTAAACTCGTAATTATCTTAAATTGATCACAAACAAAGAGAATTCTTACGTTAAAATATGTCCGCTCTATTGACTGACCCATATTTGCTACTCTATCTTTCTTATTAAACCACTGTCTTTAAATCACTGTCTTTTACATCTCTTGAAGGATTTAAGCAAATGAATCCCTATCATTACAGTATCAATTGTCAAAGGAGCCTAATTGGAAAGAAACAAAACAAAAATCAAAGTTGGCTTTGCTGCTTGGAATTATTTTCTTTCCGATAACAACACTTCTAAGACAGGCTGATCTTTTGATGTTCAGAGATTAGAGAGAGAAGAATCACTATCTTAGAAAAATCGGCTTCATAAGGAAAACCATTGTAATATAATATATGATTTACTTTTTTGTCTTAAGAATAAGATTATGAGAATTACATTATTTGCTTGTTTTATACCTCTCTTCAGGACTTGAAAGTATTGCTGCACAATATGTAAACACAGAAGATAAACATACACAATCGTCAGATTCAGCTGCTGGTAAATATACTTTTTGCATTGTCTTGTGTTTTCCTTATTCTTCTGTTCTTTAAATTCATTTTAACATGCTTTTCTTTTACATAAATATAAGACATGAGTTTGATTATTACTGACTATTGTATCTGGCAGTAAGATCTGGAAGATTCTATTGTATTCTAATTCATGTGAGCAAGGAGAAGGTAATATCAAAGCCAATCTCATCAGTTCTCATCACGCTATGACATGAAGATAAGATTAAGGACAATTTACAGTAAAAAGGACACATGGTCACAATGGGAGGCACAGAATTGTGTCACCATTCTTTAAAGGTCTCATGCTTTTGGGTGCTCTCAAAGTCTGAAGCTTTGTTTTGGACAATCCCTGCTCGAATGCGGAACATTTTGGTTAAGAAAGAAAAGCTTTTCTGAGGACCTCGTGAGTTCCTCAATTTGTCTTTGACCATACAATGCTCTTCTCACTGCTCACATACATTATATGTAAAAGACAACTGATGTGTGTAGATCATACAATCAATAATGCAAGGGAAATTTGATGCTTCTGGAAGGAAAGCAGATGATTGATAACCATGATTGATGTGATCCAGGATATAAAGTGGCCTGAATATTTATTGGTGAAGTAACCCAACAGAGCAGGGACTGGGAGTGGCCCAGAGACAAGTCATAAAAGGCATCCAGTAAGGCAGCCGAAATTAACCCCATTAGCGCAGACAGGTGATAGGTTGAGCTTTTTTTTATCCTCAGCAGCGGAGCACTGAAACATTTTCTAGTCAGGATGCTACTGTTTGTTATTTCACATAATGTGATAATCAACATTCCTTCTTCTTGGCTTTCATGAGATTGTTATGATCTTTAACATCCATTTCTTAAATGATGGCTTAAATATTCTATCAACTCATCGAATATTCTCTCTTTTCTCTTTTTTATTCAATTATTTCTATGGTTTTTATTCAATTGTTTATTTGGTTTTTATTCTGATGGTGTATTATTATTTTGTCTTTGAATCCTGCAGGTAGTGAATGTCATCCTCCAGTTTGCCAAGACTTTCAATCAAGCAGCCGATGTTATTACTGTGAGAAAAAAGTCCCTAATATTTATGTAAGTTGCAATCATGCAATATGATTGTTTGCATTTCTGCATAATATCTCACCAATGATTTTTAATGGTTGGGTGATTGTAGGGCACTTTTCAGTATTCCGACAAATTAACATCTCTTGCGCAAGGTGTGGAATCTGGAAAAGCTTCTGTACTGTACCCATTGGTCACACAGGAGAGGTTCCGCTTCATATATAATGAGTCAAAAGTCTAAATTAATCTGTTAACATGATTCAAACCAGCACAAGTCCATTGAACAAAGTATAAAGAGATAAGTTCAAACTACATTTGAATGTTGAGATTTGAGTAGAATTTGGTGTATATTTAAAGGCTGTAGATATTAATGCTCAGAAATTTAATTATTATTTTATGTGTATATTTTATATATATATACTAGCCGTGTTATGTGTTTTGTCTTAAAGAAGGCAGGTACATAAGTGTTCTGTATAAATATTAATTTTGAGTCGTTAGTTTGTTAGTTTCTAAAAATTATGTATGTTTCAATTTTTTGCATTAGTGTTATTATAATGTTATACTTTGGCTTAATAAGAGCCCACTTTGAATTTGTCAGGAATCTTATTTTTTTGTTTTGTTTTAATGTTTATTTTAGAAACGTATTGATCGGATCATTGGTGATGTCCGCAAAGGAAAAGAAAACAAGGGCAAGATATGTGAGTATCCTTTAACAAGGAGGTGCACAGTGGTGACCACAGTCTGAGAATTTAGGAGCATTTTTGATTACTGTCATTATGAACCTCAATCACAAACAAAAGTTGATAATGGAATCGTATTGTCACAGTATTTGCAGATTGGTGATTAGATGAGACAGACTGCAAACATTATGGTGATATGCATTGTATTAATGTTGCACCTTAGCTTTTCAAAATTTTGGAGTTGAATATTTATTTTAATGAGAAAAATGGGTTTCTACATGAAAGCATAGAAGCAAAGAAAGTACCTCCTTTGCACATTTGCATGTAATGACCGATATAGCAAACGAAATATATAAAATAAGAATGTCTTATTTATTATTTGATTATATGTCTCATGGCCTGCAATTTCCCTGTGTCAGCCGGCTTTTAAACACTCGTCTTTGTAGTGAAAAAAGTTTCTTGAACGAAAGTTGTAAAGTTGCCAACTGTCCCTCTTTTGGAGAGACTGTCCCTCAAAGACAGCATTTGTCCCTTCTAAATTTTATATCAGTTGTCCCTCCATTTATTTAGTCTATCATCAACCTATTTAAGGAAATTCTCCTAAAGAATGTACTCTTCATTAACTATAAAACATTGTCTTTAAAATTCTATATATAGGTAACAGGTAACTATTTGTTTTTATCATTTGCGATAGTGGATAAAAGCTGAAGCCACTAATGTGGTAAAATATGTCCCACTCTTCCTTCACTTGTCGCTCCAAATTTTCACAACTGTCCCTTTTTTTGGCTCCCTTGTAATTAGCATCTCTGAAGCTGTGCCACAGTGCCTCCATTATCTCTATAGCTGTGTATGTTTCCATATATTGCATTTGTTTTTTGTTTATTTGTTCGTTAATGTACCTACTCACATGATTATAAACTTCGTTTCTCTCCCCATTATATTTTAAAGGTCTTCGATCCCTTCAAGACTTGATGCCTTTCTGCCTTGATTTTTATACCCGTGGCTTTGGGAGGGAACTGTTCAGTGAGAGTGTGAAGAACTATTTCATGATGGCTGCTCCAGAGGTGCAAGAGGAAGATCACCATGAAGTTTCCAATAAGAACTCCACCTCAGGCAGTTCTCAGACTGGCGAACTAGTAGTGCCACATCACATGGAAAATAAACGGTAAGCTTTATGACGACTGGTATAAGGCAATGGCTAATTACTTTAGACCCCTTAGGTCTCTCTCATTTTCTCCCTTTACCTCACTATTTGTCTGTCTGCTTCATGTCTGATTCTCTTTTTTGTCCATCAGTTTTATTAGCCTGTCTCTCTCTCCTTCTCAGCTCCGCTGTCCATCTCTATATCGCTTCCTCAGTCTGGTTAGTCCCCACATGTCCCTTGCCCCTCCCCCTGTCTGTCTGTCTGTCTGTCTGTCTCCCTCCCTCCCTCCCTCCCTCCCTCTCTCCCTCCCTCCCTCTCAGGGCCAGAGACGGAATCCCACACTTTTGGCCTTATCATGAGATATCCTCACCTGTGGCATTCCATCTCTTGATACCACAATGTCATTAGTCATTGTAGCTTACCGTGCATAATCTCGGCTCTAGCTTTTCTTTTATGCCTGATCTTATTTATACCATCTTTCTTTCCTTTATTTTTACGTTAAAGATAGCCTTTTTCATATTTGAATTATCATATTTCTATTGTTATGACCAGCAGACAATGAGCTAATTGTGAGAAGTGACTGTGCACCTGGACAGTAATATATATACAAAAATCCACGAGAGTGGTCTCTCTCGTTTGGATGACCAGTTACCCAAATAATGCCAGTCCTCTCTTTCATTTAATATTGATTTTTTCCCTACATCCGTATGATTTTTTTTTAGTTTGTTGTGGATGGTAGGTATACCATTGGTACCCTGTTAATCTGTCAAATAAATTCATATGTTTACATCCCTTTCACTTGTTCCAGATCCCACAAAGTCAAGGAGATCCCAAGGTCAGTGGAAGAAGAGAGAGATGAAGCCGTTGAAGAAGAATTTCAGAGAGATTATTCCCTGTCGGAACATATGGCCATGCTGTACACGATTCCCCAAGCCCTCATCAACAGCAAGGGCCTCAAAAAGGAACAAGACGCTATGGACCATCCGTTCCAGCTGTTGGGGAAGGACGCTGGGTTTTTTTCTTTGCCCAATGCTCTTCAACTGCCCGGCTCTATCTTCTCCCCTCCCTCGGACTACAACGACCTAGTGTTTCTGAGAAATCCTCCCGACACTCTCCCTCCTCCCTTCATTCAATCCCTGCCAAGCCAGCAAAGTGCCGATATCCTAGGAGATCTTTACCTGGCTCACATAAGGCGCCTTCACAATTTAAACGGGTCAAAGAGGAATCAGCCCCCACCGGCTCACAAGAGCCAATTGAAACTACCATTGCTGGTGAATATAGTTCGCAAGTTGGTCAACGAGCGCTTTCTAGAAATCAAAAGGTTACATAGGAAGAGGCAGGAAGACGATAGTGAATGTTCATCCGAGAATGAGTCAATGAGTCCTCTAAAAGCGTATGCTACAGCAAGCGTGCCGTCTTCACAGTTTGACGAGGAGTCTTTGATTGGCAACGTCGACAACAGAAGTAAGGCCTTTAATCTCCAGTTCAGTGATAATAATTATGATGGGGACTTTTTACTGAAGCGTTTTGGAAAAGTCAACGAATGCAGCCGCATCGGAGACACCCTTAAAGGTATTATTGGGAAAACGATATCGGAGAAGATGAAGTTTCGAGACTTAAGCTCAGATGAAAACGAAAACCCAGAATATCCAAAGTTTTATAAAACGAAATCTTCACAGTCTCGTAACCCATCAGCTCGAGAGTCGGGCCCATACAAGAGAGAAGCTGATTCCACCACTCAGTGCGACAAAGACTCTTCTTCTTCTCCTTTAAAACGAACAAAGAAAGACATTTCAAAAAGCAGATGCTTTATAAATAAATCTTCCAATGAGGGGAGTTCAAAGTCTTTGAAGAAAACGCGGCCAAAGCGTGGTCAATACCGAAAATACAATTCTCAACTCTTGATGGATGCCGTTAGGGCAGTGCAAAGAGGAGAGATGAGCGTTCACAGAGCTGGCAGCTTTTTTGGCGTGCCACACTCCACTCTAGAGTACAAAGTCAAAGAGCGCCATTTGCTTCGGCAACGCAAAGGGCGCGACAGTAGTTCCTTGTCTTCTTCGGCCTCACCTCCCAAGAGCGAAATTCCCCTGGTAACCACTATAAATCTTAGTCGTGATTCAAGCCCCGCTCTTTCCGAAGCGTCTCTTACATCGAAAAAATTCAATGAACCCGTCAACTCTAAAACATCGATATCATCTCCGCCCCCTCAGATTTCCAAGCAGGACGAAATGAAGAACCACTCCGTAATCGAACTGCGGTCCAACGGCCCCCTGACCTTATCTTCCTCTCAAGTTTCCTGTCTGCCTTTTTCCATCAGCGGGAGGTCACAGGACCTCACTCTCACCACCTGGCTACCCCCGTACCTGTCGTCGTCATCGTCCCAATGCGATTCATCCGTGGGGTTTCCTTCATCGGGCATGTCCTTGAACACGTCGGCGTCTGAGCTGCTGAGGAAGCTTCAGCACAAGGTGCAGTCGGAAGATTGCGTGTCTCATGACAGCGCTCTTCACTTGCCGCTAACCAAGGACTCAGCCTATGAACGTGCCGCATCGAAAGAAAATAGTGGTGAATTGGCAAAAGGTCTTACTGTTTTCCATTGAGAGCCAGAAGTTGCGAGAAGATAGATCAATGTTAAAGTATTAAGATAACATTTCTTTTGGACAAGTTTTGACGATGAAGCAATGAAAGAAAATGTAGACTTCTGGGGGAATAACTAAGCTTTGATAATATGGTGTTTGACTCTTATGAGCACACCGAATTAATCTTACAATTTGTTATTTATATATATTTTCTTTAATGACTTATGACTTTAAACGTACGACTTGAGACATTTTAACATGATTTACATTTCCTTTATTCTTTCTCATTCTCCTTGTTAAGGATTGTTTTTTTGTTCTAGTCATTGATACATTTAATATTCAATTAATTGGAAAAAAAAACCCAACACAACACGATAATTAAATGTTGATTTGGTTGATGGTATTTTGTTTTTAACAATCAAAAGAAGTCAATGGACCGCTTGCTTTTATACTTATTTATATGTAGATCCGTTCCTTTTGCATAATCAATGCATTTTTGCAGGGTATGAAAAAGGAGAGGACTGCTTTTCATTGCATTTGTAGTTGCAAATCAATAAAAATGCATATGTCTGTTATTATAAGTGTTATTTTTCTGTGAAAGGAAATGTTGAGGAAAGCATATTGTTCTAGTTAAGAAGCATAATTTTTATTCAGAAGTTATTTTATGAAGGAACAAATATGATTATTAAACGTAATCCAAACATACTATGATAATGTGGAAAGTGCAATAGGTCTTAATTTTTGGAGCAAAGTATTCAATGTATCATAAGTTATGAACTTACCCGATCACCCTCACAACTGATTTTTATTCAAATAGCCTTCATTTTTATAGTGTTTTTATTATTATGTTATTGTTCATGTACTTTTGTCAGGAAATTTTATGATTTTATTGAATCCTTTTTACAATCTTTTATTGACAACTTGATTATGAAAATGTTTATACTGTACAATTTATTCTAATGAATTCAATCCTGATGGTCATTGTTGTTTTTGAATTTTAAACTCTTCAAAGTCATTTTGGTTTGCTTTACCATTTTACATGGACGTGCAATATTTGAGTCGGTTGTGTTTTTATAACTTATGCTGCCTTAAAAGAACCTCTTTTACAAGCATGCACTCGCTAATGTTTTGGGCATTTTAGGGGAATAATTCATGTCTTTCTAGGATTTGTGGGTTTTTTCATTATTGTTTTTTGAGAACAATTCTCATTTTCTTCTTCATATATTTTCAAAGCCAATTTTTGTCTCAACTCTGCGTCTGAAATAAACACAGAATATTACCCGAATGTGAGACTTCTTATTGAAACTAAAAATTTACTGTTTGTGTTATGAAGTTTCACTCTATATTTCTAGGGAGATAAAATTTTTATACAGTGCAATCTCTGGATAACGACATGTCATTATTATCGTAAAGTAGTGGACAGCTCGCTGCGTGAAGTCAATGGTGGTGATCTGGTCAAGGTTGGTGCTACCACATGAGTGTTCTATTTCTATGAAAGTAAACTTAGCCCATTTCCAAGGATAGTGTACAATGTCAGTTTTCAATTCTGTCATCAGTAATGCCTTCTAGTTGATATTACTGCGATCTGTGTCCCTGTAGTGAGTTGAGCCGATTGAGTGTCTCATGCTGAGCTATACCCCAAAACATTCAACAAAAGCTGTTTTTGGACATAATGACCTTCAGTGGTCGCAGCTTCCTAGGATGTAATTCATTTCTTTGATTTCCTTTGTAAAGGAGTGAACTTGATCATCATAAGATAAGGTTATTTTCCGTTAGCGGCAGGGTTTTACTGAAATGTATGTCACTATTTCTGGGGTTTTATTACTAATAATATAAAAAAAAAAAATCGGGACCAGAGACCAATGTGGCTATCCAGGAGTTGTCATTATCCAGAGGTTGCACTGTATATAGCATACCACTGTTTGTATGACCATCGATAATCCAGCACATTGTCTATCTGACACAAGTTTTTGGAACAGAAGAAATATTTCATGAATCTTTATCAGAGATCCAGCAATTTTTTGTTTTCTTTTTCCTCTTAGGTAAGAAATTCATATTATGTAGTTATTACACTGGGGTAGACTGCCCCTTTGTTTAATGTGGCCCCAAACTCGACCGCTTTACGAGGACTTGTAGAAGGACGTGAGAAGCCTAATTTATTATTATTCCCATTAACTTTAGTCTGATCATGAATGGCAGATTTTGTCTCTAAGTCTTTAAACAAAGAAAAGCATTGAGTCCTACTTGGTAGCTCTGATTTGAGAAAATAAAAGATATCCAATTAAGATGGGGACTCAATTTTGTGAACATGGTTGCCTCTTTAGAATTTGAAATCCTGTGTGTTGATGCCATTTTTGTTATAACTGAGCATAACCACGACCATTTGAAATCCACTGAATATCATAAATCGTGTTAGATCTTTAACCTTCCCTTGTCCTAGACATTAAATCGTCTCTAGAGATATTGAACCTGCCAATTACAGTTCTGCATCTCTTTATTCATGTGCTCACATTTTGGGCATAGCAAATCATGCATACACCCATAGTGTCTCAAATCTTTGTAAACGTGCAATTTTGAAAAAAAAAAAAACTGCCAAGGAATGTATTCATAATATCTCAAATCTTTGTAGATGTCTTTTACTCTCTTTCTGGTGCTCCGATTTTCTCATGGCCTTAAGCACACTGTTTTGTGCTTATTAGACTTGCATTTTCTATAAACTTTTTCCCCCTTATCCTCAACTTTTCCTATTCAAACTTTGATAATCTCAATATTTGCAATATTTTGCCCACCAAAACTTAGTCCAAGCCCGTGACGTTTTGACTGTGAGCCACTGCTATCACGAAAACTGTGACATATTATTCTACTTTTAAGTGTTCTTTTCATCATTTGCTGTTATATTCTGCTTTTTCATATGTCATTTATTAAGTTTTCAAAGTCGATTGATTTCCTTTATTGCACTTTGATTTCCAGTATTATAATTTATAGCACAGATTTAACTCTTCGAACGGTACATCCCATGATGACCCAAATAACTTAAGAATGAGATGCTTATAAGTGTGATTTATATAGTATATGTATTTGGTATCAGCTGTATTATCATAATGATGAAACCACCGTCAATACAACATTTTATATCAAGTTAAGTGTATTATTTGTTAAGCTTCTAAGTGACAAAATATCTATACTTTTTCAAGACTATACATCGACGATGTTACTCCTTATTTTTTTTAATCAAAGTCAGAGAGTTTAAATTGGAATATGCTGAGATTTTCTTCTCCTGATGCAGGTTTAAAGTTATTTCATTCAAATTGAATGTTGTGGGTGGGTTGGAGAATTGTTTTTTGGATTTATTTAAAAAAGAAGAGAAAAGAGAATTACACCCACCCCCTTCCCTTTTATCCTCAAATTGAGTTTTTCTATGTAGCTGCTGCAAACTGCTTGTTTCTTTATTCTTTTTTATGGCTCATTGAATCTTCCTTTCTCTTTTACTTTACATAATTATGAGGCTGTTGTCACTATTTTGTTTTGTTATTTTACTCTCTTCCTTATCCATCTTTGCTTACCTCGTCATTGCTGTTGCATCATTTTGCTGTTATCAGAAAACTTTTCTTTTCAACTGGTATTGGATTGATTTTTATCATGTATTTTACAAGTGGAGCTGGAAGATTTACGTTTCTTCATCTTTTGCTCCTCTCTTGTGATATTTTACCTGTAATGGACAAAGAGACTGATAATTGTTCACCAATGCATGTATGCCAACGATCAAGACATATCTTTTCTTTTCATGTTTAACTTGTCGAATTGATTATTTTATTAACCTTGATGAATGCCATTTATTTGATTTTAAGTTATGATTTATTTAACTTTTTTTCTTGCATTTCATTTTATTAAAGATTTTAAAAAAAATGTATTCTGGTTTTTAGTGATAAGTGACACTCCTTACAAAGTTGGTCAAACTGAACAGGTGCAAGTGAATCTCTTTATTTCCTTCGTTTGTCTTCATGCGTCACTTCAAACTATGATTACATATTAACCTCTATATTTGAGTGAAATTAGCTTGTTTAAATGTGTATGGTATTTTTTTAGTAGGTATCTTAATGTCCCAAAAAGTTATTTGTGGATGTGTGCAAGAGATCTATATATGTTATATTTATCTTTGAAAGATGTGTGCATGCATGTTCACATCATGTGTCTATATATGCATAAATCTATATCTCTTTGAATGTTTTTACAATGTATGTATCTACAGACTGTTGAAAGTGAGCGTAAAATTGGTGATCTCATACAGATTTTACGTGTCTATTTTTATCTAATATTCAAGTTTATTGATATATATGTATGCATGCACTTGTTTATGACAAGCAGCAGAAATGATATTTGTCCAATAATCTACAATAAGAAATTCTTTTTTGGAAAGAAAAAACGATTTTTACAGGGCAGTCGCATACATGACTGAATTTCTATGGCAGCTACAATAAAAGGCCTCCCCATTGCAAAAACTGAGGAATGAATTTGGAAAACTGGTGACTGAACAGACTTTTGCATACAATGGTTCAATAAAAAGTATCTTTCAAATGAAGCCTTCAAAATTACTCATGGAATTTATTACCAGCTAGGTAGTAAGGGAGAAAAATTCTATTTGATTAATTTTTATTGATGCCATTTTTCATCTCGGGATTTACTTCTGAAGAAATTACCTTCAGGTCTTTGCATAATAAAACAAAAGACAGGCTCGGTAGACAAAGATATTTTTGAAAAATGAGCATATGTCACGACTCATTTCCACTCATTTTCCTAGGGGTCAAATAAAGATAGGGACAATTTCAAGTCGAAGGAAAGGCAGAATTAGGGGTATTTTGGTTTTCTTTGGTGTACTATGAACTTTTAACTTAATAGTGTTTACAGACTATTTTTTCCCCTCGTAAAGAGTCATCATGCCTCATATTCGCAAATGAACTTATTTTACAATCTTGCAGTGGGCGGTTGGCGGGCGCTACTGGTAGGCCTACTTCTTTTCCTCTCACTTGGTCTAGTTGTATTATTTTTGTTT
>JAUEKT010272730.1:0-11950 GCA_031762655.1 Doris verrucosa
TCTCTCTCTCTCTCTCTCTCTCTCTCTCTCTCTCTCTCTCTCTCTCTCTCTCTCTTTCTCTCTCTCTCTATCTCTCTATCTCCAGCTCTCTCCAGCTGTCTCCAGTTGCTAATTTTCTTTTAAAAAATATAAGAAGATACATAATGATTCTATTTCAAGTATTTATGTATGAAATGTTTTGTTTTTTTTTCACTTAGTGCCCAACATAAGCCTGTCTGCCTATTCGCCGTCATTCTTGGAAAAGTTCATAGAGAGCCACGCCATCATGACTCAGGGCAACAGTGGCCTCAAGCCCAAGGAAGGGGAGGTAACTTCCAGACCATGGCAATGGCCAATTGATCTCAAGGTAAACGTCTAGTTTTCATCATGTTTATATAGTGTTTTGAAGCACTCTTGTTTCTTTCTTTGTCAAATTTCTCATTGCACCTTTCAGTGTAAAGGGTAGTACAGACCTACCACTTATCATCCTGATTTAATCAGGATATCCTGACTTTTTTTTTATTAGACATACAGAGTAGATGTCCTGATGTTTTTAGCATTAATTGTAAAAATGCAGATTTTTCATTGATTTAGTTGAGCCTGATTGTTTTCCTCAAATACTGATTTTGTTTTTTATCGAAATATCCTGATTTTTCCGGTCTGGTTTTAGATTCATGTCCTATCCTGACATTTCTCCATTTCCTTATGTAAAAGTTAAATTTAAATGAATGTTGGTTGTCATTGTAGGGTTTGGTTTGTTTAGCATGGTTCTGGAGTATAAAAACCAAAATTTGCTTTGTTAATATTCTTCTGTAAGAATTTTTCCATTTGAATCCCTAGCAACTGAGCAAGATTTTATCTGACACTAGTCAAGTCATAGATGATTCGACATAACATCTTCGTAAATCTGTATTTATCTGCATCCTCCTATCTTGAAGCTATTTCTGGCTGGAGTTTTTAAATTCTTTGTTTTGTTTTTCTTTCTTTTTTTTGTAAACATTTTGCATTGAGTCTTTATTGTTGTTTCCTTGATAAAAAACCTCTTGTCTTAATCCTTTTCATTCTTCAATGAGATTCTAGTCTCTATCTCTGATTGACAGCCACAGGATCCATCTGGTTTCTTCCTCTGTTGTGCGGTGATATTCATGTTTTTTGGTGTATTGTGTTCTGCTGAACTTATGTTCCATCAAACATTAGGTTGTTCTTTATTGAACACTGAAGAAATCCTTCTTCATTGTCATATGTAGTACCAAGACTATATTGTCTCATCTTTCTCTCCATGATGTTACTAAGTACGATTAATAAAAACAGGGTTCTTGAAATGAGGTTTCGCTAACTGGTGTACACCGCCTTTGAGCAGAACTCCAACTTTTTCAATGGCCATTTAGAATAGACCAGGTTTTATTTAAAGAAATCAAAGAAACAGTGTAGAATATGAATTTTTTTTTAAAGTTTGCTTTATTAGACTTAAACCATGTCAGGATGATCAAAAGTTTCCAATGCAAGGTTTGGCTCCTTTAGGAGATCCATTAAGAAAGTCTTTACTTAATAAAGTTGGCTTCGATAGAGTTGTCAGATTTGTTGCATTCAACAGTACATTGTATCAGCAGATGAAAACTTCCTGTTTTGTCTTTGTAGTTGTGTATAATTTGGAGAAGCAGGATGCATATATACATATTCAGATGAGATACTTTGCTTAATAAAGACTGCCTTTCAGGAGACACTATGTCAGTGATCATTGTGAATTGTTTCAGGGCCAGAGCTTCGCAGGTGGGGACCATCGCGTTTATCTGCTGGGAAATCCTGTCATCTTTTGGTTTCTACTCGGAGCAAAGGTGCTTTTTCTCTTTTTGTGGAGCGTCTTCAAAGTCAGAGAGAAACGCAAAGGGGCAGTGAATGAACGTTTTCAAGGTACCATACCAACAGCATGAAGTAGATTTCAGTTTCAATAACCATGCCTCCCTACCTTACAAAGCTAGGAAACTCTTTACCAAGATGATGAAGTATTTGTGTTTTGATAAATATTTTGCAGTGTAGATTATTTTTAATTCCTGTTGTACGATCCAATCAATGGTATTTAAAAAATTTTCTTGTGCTCATAAGTCGTTCATACTTTGCATATGTATGATATTAGACAGATTTGAAGATGATATTGTTGAAAATGAGCCGTAACTCAGTTTTTGTGATCTTGCAATGCTTTAGCTGTTTTAGCTTGTTATCACATTATGAAGAGGAATAACCTATAAATTCTATGGTTTTTAAAGATACGAGTTGGATTTAATATTTTATGATTTTTGACACGGATGTGTTTTTCTCCTTTGTCTTAGTTTTTTTTCTTGCTCTTACCATGTACCTTTAAAAGGTTGCTGAGAATGTTTGCTGTAGTAAAAATGAGCTCTCAGGGAAAAGAATTGGTTTGTTAATCATTAATCCCTTTGTGAGTTCATTCTCTCATTGTTTGATATCACCAGCGTACTGCGACCGAACGTTCAAGGCTTGCTGGTGGCTGCTGCTGGGGTGGCTCATACACTTTGCCCCCTTTTGGTCCATGACGCGAGTCCTCTACTTTCATCACTATTTCCCAGCTTTTCTCTTCAGTGCCATGTTCGGAGGTGAGCACAGATGAATTTTAGCGCAAAGAACCAATAATTTATGAGGATAATTAGTGTGATTTTGTTTTTCTTTAAAAATTATAAATCCAGCATTTTAATGCCTTAAAGTGTCAGTTTGTGTATTCAGGATTTCTATTTTTTTCTCCCTTATTTCTAAAAGGAGACAGTTTGAGTGAGTGGATGGGGCATTGGACTGCTGACTGAGAAGAATGGGGTTCGAATCTCATTCGCAACCATCATGTGTTTTCCTTGAGCGACAAAATTTACCACAATTGCTTTACTCAACATAAGTGTAAATGAGTACCAGCAAGGGCTTGGGAGTAAAACACTGATGGGATTCAAAACTCATACCTTTCGGTCAGCAGTCTGATACCTTAACTACTTGGCCACCATGTCTCCTTGAGTTTACTGATGGTTATCTTATTACATTGCAGCTGACTATTTCTTGGTTCAAATTTGTTGGGTTTTTTTTACATGGAAATCAGCTGCAAAATAGATCTTTCTCACACTGCGCTCCAAAAGTATGGAATTCTCTCCCCAAAAACTTGAGAGAAATCGAAAATACTAAAGATTTTAAGAAAAAATTGAAAACTTTCCTTTTTTAATATCATTTTAGGATTTTCGGAGGTGTGAGAGGTTTATCTTAATATAGATGTTAATTTCGCCTTTGTATCTGCATTGAAATTTGTATTATATGCAAATTATTATTCATTATAATGTATTTTATTTCTATGTTCATGCTCAAATTTTTAATGTAAAGCGCTCTGAGCTTGATTTTTATTGGGGTGTTAGCGCTATATGAAGAATTATTTATTAAATCGGCTTTCGTGTAAGTGTCCACTTTGGCCAAGCAGCTGCTTTTACTGCTTTCTGCTGACTGAACACATAGCCAGTCCCTTCTTGAGTATTTTCAAATGTTCTTCTGCACGGCATACACCCAAAAACGTTTCCATCCCTTCATCCTTTCAAATGCCAGGAGTTCTACTCAACTTCATCATCACTCTTCTCTGCGTGTGCGTCCCTGAAAGGATGTCGGTCAAAGTGTTCCACTGGTGCATCTTCGTGGTGTTGGGCTCCATCATCTACAGGTAATGTTCATGCCTTTTTGTTGGGAACCAATCAGTGTATAGGGTAAAAATCCCAACAATACTACAGAAAACAACAGTACTGAAACAATGCGAAATCTTAATAAGTGAATAAAACATTTTTTTTTTAAACTTTACAAATAATCTCAACTTGCTAAGATAGAGAAGGAAAATGATACATGACTAGTGATTTTAAAGAGCGACTTGTAGTAGTTTTGTTTGCTCTTTTGTTATTAGTCATTATCCGCCTCACCCAATGCTTGCTTAATTCTTTTTTACGTGTGGAACTGAAAGGAAATCCAGGCCCAAAAAACCTCCCCCCCCCCAAGCCAATCAAATTAAAGTACTGTACTTCACCATTTCTTTCTTGCGTTATCTTAGTTTATATCATTCTTCTGTTGTAAGTATAATAAATAAATATTTGCACCGCAAAGAAAACAAATTTCGGAAATGACTTTCTGATATTTTCGATGTGAATCTGAAAGAAATTTCTACCCGTCTTTTGTTTTGAATCCCTTTAACCATTGCAGTGGGTAATTCATGTCAAACTCTGATTGCAGCTTCTACCTGTTCCACCCTCTGGTGTACGGGATGTCGGGCCCCGTGGCGTTAAAAGAGGACAGCAGCATGCACGGCCTGAAGTGGATGGAATCATGGGAAATCTAACAGGAACCATGGGAAATGTAACAGGAATCCTGGGAAATCTAACAGGAATCCTGGGAAGTCTAACAGGAATAATGAGAAATCTTACAGGAATCGTCGGAAATCTAACAGGAATCTTGGGAAGTCTAACAGGAATCATGGGAAATCTAAGAGGAATCATGGGAAGTCTAACAGGAATCGTGGGAAGTCTAACAGGAATCATGGGAAATGTAACAGGAATCGTGGGAAATCTAACAAAAATCATGGGAAGTCTTGGGAAGTCTAACAGGAATCATGGGAAGTCTAACAAGAATCATGGGAAGTCTAACAGGAATTGTTGGAAATCTAACAGGAATCGTGGGAAATCTAACAGAAATCATGGGAAGTCTAACAGGAATCTTGGGAAGTCTAACAGGAATCATGGGAAATCAATCAGTACCAACGGCCGGAAGGGAGACATTCTTACTGCACTTTAGATTTTGCTGATATCCTTATAATAATCCTTTACTCTTGTCACAATGTCTGCAAAATTGTATCTTGTCTAACAGACTAACGTTCTATGTGTTCTATGTTGCTGTTGGCTGGCGAGTAAAATGTGTGATTTTAAAGTGCTTGGAGGCTAGGGCAATATTAGCAATAGGCGCTATATAAGCGGTCACTTTTCTTTTTACTTACAATGTTTAATCTATGTTACTAAATCTAGTTTTATGTGCAGAAAGTGGTAAAATATATTATTGCATTTTTCGGTAGAATTAAGATATCAGCAATTAACCATGTGCTTTTATTTAGGGACATCTATCATCATTGGTAAATGATGTAGCTGTTAAAGGAGGTTGTGTCTTTGAATTATATGTTTTTCCTTGTTGCCTTTGTTGCAGGGAAGTTTCCTGATAAATACATTCCTTTAATTGTCAGAAAATGATTGTTCAAGTAGGTTTTTGTGGTAATTGAATAATCATGTTGAAATTTTATTCATATGCATGTCGATACCTGGGTGCAATAATCAGACAAACACCAAATTGCATAATGGCGTGTGTCAGATTGTTGCTCCCAGGTACGATTTGGATACAGATGATATATTTTGACTTTGAAGAATTAATATTTGTGGAAATATTTACATAAAAATCCATATCATTTTGATATTTACTTTCTCATCGAAATTTTTGAGTACCTCTCAGTGTTTATAATATAATGCTTTATTGATAACAACCCTTAATTTTTGAATGAGTCTCTGTTTCAAATTATCCCAAGATATGATAAGACATTTATATTATTTATTGCATGAAAGAGGTTCACATTATTCATTATAATTTGACCTTGTGATTATAACACAAAGTGGTCTTTAATACAGTAAACATTTAGTTTACTCTTAAAGAGGATTCATAAGACATCACTGAAAACATGAATGGTATTAAGTATTTATATCATTGTCTCTAAACGTCGTACATATTCATTTGTTGTGTTTTTTTATAATTATGGTATACACTCAATTTCAAACCAGCAAAAATGAAGTATTATTTGTTTTTTACATTTTCTTTCTTTTTCCACTCGTTTGAATGAAACAATATTGGATAACATTGTCACTTAACGTGTCAGTATTTGATTTCCCTGGCTTGCTTATTCATGTATTACTACTCTATTATTACTGCCATTGAATGTTTTGTATGAAGATTACTCTACAAAAAGAAGAAGAAATATAAAAGTTTGCTATCATTTACATATTGGATGGGCCAAAAAAATTGCGCTCAACGTTCATTGTTTATAACTGTATCAGTTTTTGACTTATATATCTGTGTAAAAGTTATTGTAAACCTATTGCCATTCATATTCAATAGACACATACATTTTCACAAAGATTTATAGAGATTTCAGTCCGAAAAAATATAGAATTTTGAAAACAATCACTGTCACTATTTTGCACTTTCTATGGTCTTCTTTGTTTTAAATACTTAATGCTATATGCCATAATTTCACGGTGTATGTGTATTCAATCTCCTCACATCCTCTCTCATTTATTTGAAGATTAATCAAGTTGTTTGGCTCTTTTGGAGTCTCACACTTCAATCACCAAAAGCCACAAATTGTAATTAGATATCAGATTTCTAACTGTTTGGCACTTATTGGAGAGAGCAAAAGGGAGAAGGGGTCCAGAAGGACTTTCGGTAAATTGATCTGTTTGGGTTTGCTTTTCTTATGTGTTTTCTATGCATGTCTGCAGGAAAAAAACCCAGGTTTGCTCTAGAACCTCTGTATTTATTTCGTTGTCAACCTTTTGTGTTCTATACACTATTAATATATATATGTAATTATATACATGTTTATTTGCATACAATTGATTTTACTCAATTTAACATAAATGTTTCCAGCACTTACGCAATAGTTTATTTGGGGCAAACAATTCCTTGCCTTGTATGCTCCATGAATATTTAATACGCATTTCATCTAAACGTTTTATCAAGTTCGGAACGTATCACGACGCTAGAATGTCAGCATTATAAGACTCATGCAAACGTGTCAGCCACCTATACTTTTAATGTTCATCTTTGACATGACACACCAAAGGTCATTGACCTGGTTTTGTGTCTTCTTTCAGAGACATGCCGAAGGATTAAATGGAAAAGAAGTTGTCGTAATACCAAATGTGTCTTCTACACAAACTAAGCAAAGTTATCTTATGACTCATCACATCATTCCAGGGCCATGGTATGTGCCATGTGTAAATTTCTTTTGGATTTGGTACTTTTATTTTTTCTATTTGCATTACATTAGTGAAATTGAGAAAAATATTTCTTACTCACAGATGGAAAAGGAAGGAATTGAAGAATTTATCTGCATGTGGATTTTTGGCTTTACTCTATGAGTTCTCCTGCTGTGGCATGAGAGCAGAAGTGGAATTTTTATTTCTTATTATATTTTTTATTCTTTTTTTGTGTGTGTGTAAGCAGCATGAGTGGCTTTTTGTTAAGCTGCCAGACTTGAAAAGCTTGAGGTTCCAGGTTCTCTTCACTGATGTTGAATCTGAATGTGATGTTCTTGGGGAAAGGCACAGAACGTGCATCTTCATCTTCTTCTACTGTAAGCTGAAATTCCTTCAGTTTTAAAGACTTCTTAGTACATGTATTTTGCAATGAATCCATGTAGATCTATGTACTGTCTTTTTAGTATGACTTTGGTCTTATTAGCATTTCTTCTTATCATTAGAAGCTAATTATTACCATCTTTTAGTTTTGAGATACAGAAAGCATAATCTTTTAATAAAATGATGCGTTATCCTCTTTATTGCACCATAACATAATCATATATTAACAAATCAATTATTTGATTTGTAAAGGAACTAAAGATCTTCATCTTTTGGATATTACTGTTAAGACTTCATTGGTGAAGAATTCAATTGAAAAATATAAAAGAAAAAGATTTGAACATAGTTCATTTTTATTTCTGAACGGAGATTGCCGCTCGCTATTTTGAGACCAATGAAATCTGAGTTCAGACTGCTTTCCTTTGTTTTTTTCTTAAAGCTCTGGTTCTGTGTGTTTTAATGACCATAAGGAGACATGGCTTTCACATATCATAGTAAAAACTCCTCCTTGTTGTATCTCTCTGTATCCTTCTTGTATATTTATTTTTTAGAGCTTAAATTTTATTAATGGCTCTTGAGCAGTGAGTACTACTAGTGATTTGTTTCTTAACCAAACTGCTATTATAAAATTACCCACATCCTTATCAACTGATTATTGTGTCATGAAATATGAAAATTATTCAACTTCTGTCTACTTTACCTTGACATTGAATGCTTCAAATATTTATTTTATGTATTTACAAGAGTAAGAAAATATTAATAGTTTAGGTTGTGTCTAATCTGCTTTGCCCAATGAAGCGTGATGTTAAAAAGTGAATATTTGTATTCTATGTGTTATTGCTTTATACATTTATACACTTCCTGTACTTGCTTTTCATTTTAGAGATTTTAAAAATGTTGTGAAGTTGTCAAAGTTGTCTTTCAAATATTGCTGCTGATTAAGGGCATATTTCAATATTATATGAAAGCTTTGCCCGAAAAAAGCCTTATATATGAGAAAGAGTACAATGAGAGAAACCATCTGGCAGGCCCAACAACAACATATGTTGCCAACAGAGAATGGTAGCGTGTCAAGTAATGAATGTACTTTTGTATTTCCTTTGAATGACTATCATGTGAGTCTTTGAAAAGTGAGACTGATTTGCCAGTGAATTACATTTTCTCTTTGGTCCTTACAGGTCATCAAATTCAACAATCCTAGCCTAGTTGAGGACTATGAAAGTGTTTCATAAAAGCTTGAGATGTTGTCTTTTAAGTGAATATGACAACATTGTGTCATGTGTGACAGTGAAATGTGAAAGTCATAAAGTATGGTCATCATCCACTATGCAAATTATGTTTACGCAAATACTAGTACTGAAGCTCTTGAGCGATGTTTCAAGTCACTTCGGTCTGGCTTATGACACCAGCATAATTTTCTTGCTTCAATATCGATGGGTGAGTTCAAGAACCAGATATCTACATTTTTGCAGTTTTGAGAAAAATGGAAGTTGAATTTTGTTCGATCTTCTTTCAGTCCTTGAATGCGATTTGATAAAAGCATGCAATCTCCATAATGAAAAGAGCTACAGACTTGAAAGTTACACTGATGGTGGAATAGGTCAATGTGACTTAGAATTTGCCTCGTATGCAGATATATGATTATTGCAGTTATCTGGTTCTTGCACTCAGCCATCAATATGGCTTTGTAGAACTAGGAACAGCTTTTATAGTCTTTAAGGAGATTCTTTAAAAAGCCCTTTGTTTTCATTTTGAAAAAATTCTATAAATTCTGTTAAATATTCCTTATTTTGTTGATATATCTCATCCTTTAAAAGCATAATGTTTGTGTTTAACAGTAAGAGACTTCCTTTACACTTTTTTGTTTTGTTTTTTTGGCTCTTTCCTCATTTCATTTAACATTATTTTGTCTTTGAAATATTGAATAGTGACAAAGTTATTTATTTAATTGATGTAGAAATTATTTATTGATGTTAATTGTAAAGAAATTGTCTCAAAACATTATGTAAAATGTCACAGAACTATAAAATGGCAAACAGTCATCACAAGGATTAAGAAACTAGCCAAGGCTCTGAGATAAATGTTCTCATCAGCTTGAGACATTAAGTTCATTAAGTCAGTAAACCAAGAGATTATCTATATAACATAATGTTTAAGCTTCAAAGTCTACTAAAACACCAGGTCGTTGCTCATTGTCTGTTCTTCTATGAGGTGTATTGATGCATTTCTGAGAAATCATTTGAAATTACAACACCTGAATCGTCTCATATTTCCATTGGTTATGTCATCAAATTCAAGGCAGCTCTGCTGTAATTAAGATGTTTCAGTCTTGGATGTTTCCCTTGGATTTAGGCACTACAAAACATTCCCTTCTACATCACTGTCATAATTCTGATATTATGTGTGTGTTGATTTGAATTTTCATGCTATTCTCACATCTGTCATGATTCCTCATTGTCGGCCTTTAGAAGCGTCTGTCTGGATATAGGTTTTGTTCACTCAGATCTTGGTCTCTTTATTCATGTGTCCAAATGAAAATAAAACAATCTCTGTTAAGATATTTTAAGTGGCGCCTTCCAATATAGAATGGGGCTGTAAATGATTGAAAAAGTTATGAAAGCTCTTGACTATGGACACCCCAGCCAGGCAGGCTTGATGTTTGTGAATATAAAATTTGGCAGCCACCAAGGGGATGTTGAAATTGGTATGACTCTTAATGATTCATTCTAATAGTAAATTCACATCTTTTGAGGTAGCTTAACTGTTTTCTTTTCCTGTCTTGCTCTCTTTTGACTCTCAAGAGAGGGAGAATTTCATTGAGGATGATAGGAGGTATACACCTTGCTCATTTGGGCACATTATAGGACAGAAAAACACTATCAGGTCCTGTATCTCTGTATTTGTAAATCACCTCTCAATTTCTGTATCATTTTGTTTATAACATGTGCAATATTAATTTTTTAACATCTGAAATGCTGAGATACTTTTCCTCTTTTGCAGCCTCTTTTTGTAGAAACCTTTGTTCCTCTTTATTTACTCTGAGATCATTGTGATGATGACCAGGGAAAAGATATAAAGAAACAAACGAACAATCATGACCTTATCCTTAAATCTCTTGATGTCTTGAAGCACATAAGGCTTCAGTTCAACGTCCTCCTCTCCATTGTAGACGGTCTAAGGCTGTCTAAAAGTAAGCAGTGCTCCTTGAACTCCCGCTTGCACCAGTCTTTTCCCGTTTTATTTTACAATCCTTTTCTGTTTCATCATTCGTCAGTCTCTATTCTCTCTTCCTTCAGGAGTCCACCTAAGGGCAGGGGGTGAATCATCTCTTAGGCTTCTCCTGAGAACATGTCCAATCCAATTCCATCTTCTTGTTACCTCCGTCCCAATCCATTCGACTCCTGACATTTCAAGTACTGCACTATTTGATATGTGTTGTCGCCATCTTATGCCAATTTTTGTGTGTGTCTTAGGCGGTTTGTTTGGAAGGTATCCAATTTCTTTTCCTTCCTTTTTTCATCTTCCATGTTTCACACACAATACAAAATGTAAGGTTGACTTAACATGGCTTCTAAAGAGAGAGGCTTTTGTCTCCTTTCCATTGTCTTTTGCATTTCATGTTTGGACAGTTCCCCGTTTGTTTCAATTCAATCATGAGCACCACAATTATGATTGTATAGCATAATATCTGCAAAGAATTGCAGACTTCCTTTGTTGTAAGTGTCTTTGTTCTGAGGTTTGTTGGTTTCTTTGATATTAGCCTCTTTCACGACTCCAATTGCCTCGGGGTGAAATTTGTCCTGAAAAATTTTGGCAAGGATGAAAAACCACATGTCAGTGTTAGTGCCCTACATGCACACCTTTTGCCTTAAGCATACATATTTTCCTTTAACTATATATTTGTGTACATATGAAGGGATAAATGGCCATACTAACACAAACAACATTTCCCTTGCCTATAATCCTTAACTTTACGACTTTTCTATATATCTTATTTAAAGTTTATGGGAGTGGCATTCATTGTTGAAAGTTTCTGTGTTGAATTTCAAGAAAGTTTTTCACTCGCTGATGCACACACAAAAAAAAAACAAGAGAAAAAGTAAATTGAGGATTAGAAATTAAAATAGATTTACAAGTTCAAGGCGTCTGTGAATTTTGGAGAAGTGGCCAAACTATCATGAACAGCAATATTTTCCTGCTTGCAATCGTTAACTGTGAGGCTTTTATATACATCTTATTTACATTTCATGAGAGTGTCATTCATAGGTGTTCTGAAGGTTTCCATGTAGAATTTCAAAAAAGTTTGTCACTGATGCAAGAAAAAAAAATCAAAATAAATGTAAATTGAGGGTTGAAAACAGATTTAGAGATGAGTTTAAAATGTCTGAGAAGGCACAGTGGCTCAGTGGTTAGAGCATCGAACTGGTGACCGAGAGGTACCGGGTTCAAATCCCGCCACAGACATCATGTATTTTCCTTGAGTAAGAAAATTTACTCCAATTGCTTCACTCGACTCAGGTGTAAATGAGTACCAGCAAGGACTGGGGAGTAAA
>JAUEKT010272841.1:0-11947 GCA_031762655.1 Doris verrucosa
GAAAGAGAGTGATTGATGACCGACGTGACATGAGGAAGCAAAGTATCAAGACAATGAGACATGATAGAAGTGGGCAGAGGGTCCAGCTGGGAAGTTTTTATGGCAGACTGACGTATAACGTCACGGACAGTTGCCTCATTTACAGAGTTAAATGAAGCGAGAGTCGCGCCATTAAATAGAGGATCATGAAAAGAGGACTTAGGGATAGGCTGTGAGTCAAGGTTGGAGCGGATGGTGCTGATCTTGTCAGTAAAGAAATTGGAAAAGTGCTGTGCAAGTTCAGATGGAGGAGGGACAGAAGGCAGTGATGGTGTAACAGATTTACCTAGGAGTGCATTTGTGACATTAAATAGCTGTTTTGAAGTAGAGCAGGACAAAATTTTAGCATTGTAATAAGAGGTTTTTGCGGTGTGCACTAAGGCATTGGCGGCCTTGTTGGCAGTCTGGAAGATTTGCTTGTGAACCGCAAGGCCGGTCTTCAGCCATTGTCTCTCAGCACGGCGACGCTCACGTTTGGCATGAAGTAGCTTGGGTCCTACGGAGGCAAACCAGGGCGATGGCGGTCTCTGAGATATTCTGCGCCTGGTGGCGGGGGCGTGTGATTCCAGAAGGTCGCCAAGCATCCGGTTGAGGTCGTCGAAAGAAGACGGAGGACAGGACTGGAGAGCAGCCTGGAGATGGTCGTCAAAGCGGGCGATGTCTACGTTGGCGAGTTTCCTCGCCATGACGTGGGTGGTGCTCGGGGGAGGCTTGGAGAGCGAAAGATGACAAAGGATGCAGGCGTGGTCAGACGGAAGGGTGTAGTCGAGGTCCAAGGACTTGATAAAGGACTGGTCAGTTCTATGAACCAACCAGTCGATTATATTGCCTTTGTCATGAGTTGGGGTCTGGATTGCCTGACTAAGGCCGAAAGAGTACATTGTATTAATTAATTTGGCAGTGCTGGTGTGGTCAGGCTTGTTGAAATGAAAGTTAAAATCACCAGCAATGATATAAGAACCTTTTAAGGTGTTGCAGTATGTCAAGAGATCAGGAAACTCCTTGAAGAAAACACTGTCTTTTAGTTGATTTGAACGGCTAGGTGGTGGGCGGTATAAGAACAAGACGTGAAACATTTGGTGAGGAAGGGAGAGGGATAGCTGAACAAGTTCGAAGGTTGAATTTTTGAACGTAAAATTAGTATTGGTGGTGATATGAGGGATGAGGGAGTCTCGAATGACAAAGGCGATGCCACCACCGCGCGTGGGACGAGAAAAGGGGAAGGTGGTATAGCCAGGGGGAGCAAGGTCACGGCACTTGGCCTCGTCGCCAACACACTGGAACCAAGTCTCACAAATAGCGAAAATGTCAACCTGGTTTTCACAAATGAAATATGAAATAGCTGATCTCTTTATATATACACATATATACATACTTTTTAAAATTACTCTGTACAACAAAGCCAATGTGAATGTTGTTATTTTTAAGGACAATAAAGTTTATTTGTATCTTGTATCTTATATTATATCTATAAATATGTTTTTAAACGATCTTCAAGTAGATCGATGACCTGGTAGGTTTTCTTTGAACCTCGTGGTTCTCCCCACATCGTCAAGGACACGCTTCACCTCCCGGCAGACAGTTGCTCTGGTCCTCCCGAACCCCCTCCCGGCCATCCCCTTTATCCACTCTTTCAGCTTCAGCTCCTCCACAGCAATGAGTTTGGTGGTCCCCACGTGATTCACACGTACCTGAAGTGGATGTCATACCGGTTGTCACCATCCTCAAATAGTAATGTGCATGTAATGTCACACACGCGCACACGCACACCTCACAACTATTCAGAGATGTATATGCTAGAACATGAATAAAGAATACACACACACACACACACGCACACACATACAGAAAGAAAGATTCGCATAAACAAATGCGCATATACATATATACTAGTATGCACAAACACACATACAATTAAATAATCCCTCTCCAAACCCAGAACATATGTTCTATTTCTTTTAATTTCTGAAACGTACCTTCTTGTTAATGCAGTCTTGTATGGTGCTTCTACTTCTAGGGACACCAACAGCCTTTGCTGCTGACCGCAGACTCTCTCCTCGCTCCACCCTCCTCATCGCCTCCTGGATCAGTTGTACTTTATGAAGACTCATTTTGACCTAGTGTTCACGACCGACCATAGACAAAGAAAGAAAATGAGTTATTATATGCATACTTTGCAGTTGCATAAATTTTGTCTTAATAAAATAATTTATAAGTAAGTGGTGCGCTTGAGGTAAGTGTCATTTGGGGGAAAAGAGGTGGGGTTAAGAATATCACCTTTATTCATTGATTAAAGGTAAACAGTGCGTTATATTGTATCAGTATTCGAGAAAGATAACATACTCTGAATCATTGTAAAAAGCTCAAAAGGTAAATAAAAGTCCTGAGTGGCCGCCTGGCCGTCACATAATTTTTCTGTTGGCCAAACGGCCACCCCCCATTATATGTTATAAGGATTGAAAAACTCTTTTTGGCTGTTTTTTAAATGTAAGTAAAATAGCATATCTGGCTAAAAAAAATAAAATCTAAATAGGGATAGTGCTCACATGATTTTTTTAAATCTTTGAAACCTTAGGCTTCCGGATGTTGTCCGATGTGAGTTTCACAAGAGTGCCGCTCTCAGCATGGCAATCTCGAAAAGGGTGCTCCAAAATTCTGGAACCGGAACCTTTAAAAAACAAAACTTATCGGAAACAAAATTTTATCACTTCCTTTTCACGGTGAGGCAGTGAGTGGAGACGGACGTGTTGTTAGGAGCTCTGAAAGGTGAATTCTATAAAAGGTGGCCGAAGCTGCCGAACCCGCTCTAGATAGAGGTCAGAATTTTACCAAAGACTACCTTGATTCAAAGGTAGAAGAAATATTTCAACTTTTTAGTTTCAAGTTTGACAGCTTTCAACAAGAACTGGGCAAAATTAAACACGAAAATGAGGTGCTAAAATGCGAGAATTCACAAAACAAAAATGGTATAACTCAACTCAAAATGGAAAACTGCGGTTTAAAGAACGAAGTAAAAGGTCTAAAGAAGGAATTAACTAACGTTGAACAATGCTCAAGAAGAAACTCGGTGAGGATCTTTGGCATTGAACAGGACATAAACGAAGACTGTAATTTGTGTCATTGTCCCTGTTGCAGGCAGCATTAGCTAGCAAGTTCATGTCTGGATGTGCAGCAACAAAGTCGTCCAACAGTTTTCTTAACTCCTTTTGGCTTATGAATGCTTTTTGATGAAAGTAACCAAAACCTTCTTAACAGCTGTTGTTGTCTTATCGTGGGATCTTTTAATTGGTTAAAATTTCCAATGCCAAATCCCACTAGTTCTATCCAACGATCAAATATGAATTCCATTCTTGATATAGGTAAATGTGTTTATATTTTCTTGTTTGTCCAGTGCACAATGCCGAAATCATGCGTTATATCCATCTTCAGTGCATTGAAATCTTTTGAATAATGCATCACACAGATTTTCATATGAATGTTGACTTTTGCTTAGTTTTTTATCTACCACGCAGTCTTTGAAACCAATTTTGAACTGTGGCCTGTTGATAGAACGAAGGTAGGCAATTTTTTAGAATTTTTAACTCGGAAAGCGACAAGAAGCATTTTGTCCTTCCGAAAGCATTTGGTCTCAATTACAGGAGGATTGAGTGTTCTTATACCATCCGGGAGCCCCTTTGAATTCCGTCGAACAGTTCCAGTCAATACGATACCTGGGTGTGTAATAATCAGACAAACACCAAATTGCATAATGGCACGTGTCAGATTGTTGCTCCAAGGCATCGAATAATGTTCTCTCCTCAAACAAGTATTCTGCCAACACAGGCATCGTGTAAAAGTTGTCAGTGTATAGATGAAATGCTTTGTTGAGAAGTCCCGATTTCTGAAGAAGAAGTTTCACAACACCTACAGCTTGACCGTCATCATGCTGAACATTCAAATCTTTCCCCGCATACATTTCAAGATGAACTACACATCCATTGGAATTACGCAACACAAATTTTTTAAAATTCCAAAACGGGAATGTCGCTTCTATGGCATATATTGGATATAAATGGCCCGATTCTTCATTCCCACCAGATTCTCATAATAAAACTTTCGAAATTTGGGTGTGGTGTTTCCTGGAAATCAGATTCACACGATCCAAAATAAACCTCGCCTTGAACCAGGGAGCATCCTATTTATTAGGTTGTATTCCCAAAAGGGCATAACTTTTCTGAAATATGGAGTCTCTAGTGACTCTGTCGTTGTCCAATAATGACTGATTTTTGTTTTTGTGACCGATAATGCCCATCTTTAGGCCCAAATAAGCCTTGAGCTTATAAGATGTGATGCCAATATGTTGCCACCAGTGTAAACGAGAGGAATGATGAGTTTCCAGCCACTGTAAGCCTTGCGGAGACTCGATGATTTGGCAAGCATAATTGTTGGTCACAAATGAATAAGTTACTCAATTATTTGTAAAGTTAACACACTGGGGAAAAAATTAAGTAGAATGATTAATCTTTCATCACATGATACATTTTATATTTACCCACAAATACAAAACAACGTTAAAAACATTTGTGACACCTGAAAAATTCCGAATGAAAAAGTCATGTCACCACACTTTTTCGTTTAAAATGTCGCTCATAAGGGTAAAACCACTCAAAACAAAAATTTGTAATTTTGTCATCGTCTTTAAAACGAGCTTATCTGTTTTGGATGATTCTTTTATTTTTGAAAAATTAATCCTTCTTCACAATAGTAATAGTAATAGCCAGTTGAGATGTGACGGACATTTTCATGGCAAATGGATGTCGCATCTTCTCTGGAAACGATGTAAAAATGGGGATGATTGGTTTCTTTATCGAAAATGGAAGAAGATCGTCCTCAAGGGACTTGAATAAAAGAAAAAGTGAGGAGCCTCCTTCATTTTGTCAGCCGGGGCTACGACTCTTAGGAGCTTAAAGAGAGATGATTTCTTTATCCTGAATAAAATCATAGGATAAAGTAATTGCATCTCTTTCAAGCTAACACTGAATAGACCCTGAACTACTACGACAAAGGACATGAATCTGTATAAATGTGATATGGTGATAAAAAATTAATTTTCATTTCCTTGTTGAACTTGAAATAATAACACATTATTTTGTTTGTGAATAAATCATTAAATGAAATTAATTTTGCCATGAAAATAAATGATTTTTTTTTGCTGATATTATTTTATATAATTTGTATGTTTTGAAAATTAAATTGTGAAAAATGTGTCTTGTGACTGGAAGTGTGAAAAAGTCTCATTCATCCACCTTCCTCAGGCGCATACTTATATTAATGTTACATATTGTGGAAAGAAGCCAAGCAAAGGTGGACCTTGCTTATTGCGCAGTCATAAAGATAAACTTATAGTCTGTGTCACCACACAATGCATCATTTATCCCCCAGTAGGCCATTTCATTCCAAAAACCTCAACTCCCTGGGGAGCACACAGCAGGGCAGCCTATTACTATTAGGAGCAGCATCACACTAGCATTCTGACAAGGTCTTTCTCCGCTATAGCGGGGTACTCGTCTACACTAAGTGGGTTGAAACAATTGAGTTATTTTTTTACCCAAGGAAAATACACGATGGTCGTGGATGGGATTTGAACCCTATGCCTGTTACTTAGCAGTCCGACACCCTGACTAATCAGTCACTGTGCCTCAATCATAGACCGTTCCCATTTCTCTATTTGTACAGCTAGTCATGACTTTTCAGATTCACTATTTGTGATGCAAGTTACGATATGAAAACATAAGGCAAAACACAATTTTTTAACAATTTTTCGTTTTGACACTTAGTTTTGTAATTTTGGCCTCTTCTTGGTGAGATGAGGAAGACAGCGTTCTGAGCTGGGGTAGTCTTTGGACAGCGTTCTAAGCTGGAGTAGTCTTTGATAATAAGATATAATAAGGCCACATTTTCAAGCAGTAGGCCAGTAAAATAATATCGCAGGTTTTACTCCCCAGCCCTTGTTGATATTCATATACACCAGCGTCAAATGAAGCAATTGGAGTAATTTCTCTTGCTCAAGGAAAATACACGATAGCCATGAACAAAAATCGAACCCTGTACTTCTCAGTCAGCAGTCTCACACTTTAGCCTCTTAAGCTACCATGCCTTCTCAACAGGAATACTATCATTCAAATTTGCTGGGGAGCCTGTCTACTACAAATACAGGATTAATGATAACCGCATGTCTCTTTTAGAAAAAGGAAAGCAATTTCTTGGACATCCAAAAGTCATGGAAAGAGGAATGTTGTTATCTACTGCACAGAAAAGTGATGTAAAAAATCTCACAGGTGGTCGTGGTGTTGAGTGGATGTTCAACAAATGCCTAACAAATTTGCATGAAATATGTGCCTTTGATTAGTCCGATGTTGGCAATGATAATAAATTGAAAATTGTGATGAATGTGAGACAATGTTAGAGGAGCAGTGTAACTGTCTTGAAGTGTTGATTTAAGCGGAGTGATACAGTGCAAGGTTGTCCATTGCATAGTGAATGTTAGTCTAAAATTCTATTTGATAACAAGAAAAATGACACAAATACAGTGAACACCACTTAAGTCAACTCCGCTTACCTTGATTTTTGCACAACTCCATTTTTTTCTGGTCCCGTTCCCAGGAATACAATATTAGTGAGAAATAAAAGTAAAAGAAGTAGGCAACTGAATTCTTTAGTTAAGCCGATTTCTCAATGATGAATGTCCCACTAAAATTGACTTTTTCTCCCATTTAGTTAAAGACCATGGTTGTTGTTTTTTTGGTACCTTTTGACATAGGGCACGAAGCCTACACAATACTACGACACATGACCAATGAACACAACCCAATTACTACAACATTACATTATATAGTACTAAATCTAGTACTATTCCTAATCCTGCCATATGCTGCCTCAATGTCTGCAACATTGATTGACCTAGGACATCTTGGTTGTTTTATGTAAGCCACATATCATGTAGTTACTTGCATATTTTGCCTTGTACTTGTAGTCTTTGGTTTATAGTGTACATCGGTTTTATTGCTATCATCAATCAATTGTTTAAATAAGTCCAAAGTTTATCATGGCTAATTGCGGTACCAAAAGTAGTAGAAAATTGACTTCCCTTGTGTGGAAACGCAAGACCGAACTTATTGACGAAGTTGAGAGGGGAAAAAAAGCAGAAAGCTAAAAAATAGAATAATGAAACAAGGAAAAACACATAAGAAAAACGAAACATTTTATACTAATACTACATAGTACTACCCGTTACTATTACTATTGAGTGATTGAGAAATTATTTACAAAATATTTATTATTTATTTATACAAAAATTATTTATATGAAAATTATCCATACAACCTTCATTTTTATAGATATTTTGCCTGTTCTGTGATAATTTGTAATTTTATTGAACGGTTGTAATTTGTAATTTTATTCATATTGAATGTACTGTGCTGACATACAGAAGAAAATTTCCCTTTTTGGGATGAATAAAGCTTTTGAACTTGAACTTGAACTAGACTTGATTTCTTGTCAAAAACTCACTTTATTACACCTGCTGCAGCAAATTTAATACTAAACGGCCCCATATTGCTCAGGTAGGTGAATTCACCATAAAACCAATAAAAGCTGGACACATTGACCCAAGGTTAGACAGATCATTCTTTCCTTATGCAAGGTGTGAAATCTGGCAACATAGCTACTAGCTCAATGCATTCAGGTGTAGATGGGGGTGGCAGTGTTAACTCATGTCACTTTTGTGCATTGGCATAGACTTAACCTTGACCAGTTGTCAATTACAGGGTGCACATACTTGGAGATTTAACATAATTATTGCTTACAACCCACCATATATAACATGTCTATCTGCGTATAGTCCGATAAAGCTTAGCTATGACATCTCTAAGAATGTTTTGACAATCCTCATTGACCACTGATGTCTTTCAACAAAGTTTTGATGATCCGTTGAAGATGTAAAGGTAATAAGTGGAGGGTGCTTTACATCAGACCATCATAGAGACTTTTGGCAAAGTAAAGCTTCGCAACAGAAACTACCAGAAATATGAAACAACCAGACAGGAGAAATTCAATATATTGTCAATATTCTTAACTTCTTTTCTTTCAAAAAGGGGGAAGAATTTACATTAAAACTATGAAACAAGTTTGAGGTCTTGGCAGATATAGAGAATAAAGACACTGAAGGGCACTGCTCAGTAAAGTAAAATGCAACAATCTGCAATGAAGTTTTAGGTAAGAAATACTTCAAATACCAGGAGTGCATCAAACAGGACTCGCTAAAAACTGGTTGATACTGGAAAACAAAGGAAAGCGATTATAAACTCAAGAAGTAGAAAGACAACATCAGAAAAGGGGAGGGTCAGAGAGGACAATCAAAGGCAGCAAACGAAATAGAGAAGTCTCTTAAGAAGGTCAAGGGGGAATTTATAGCCTAAATGGCTAAAAAGACTGGGAGAGCAGTGACCTGTGGACAAATAAATATGAATTTCTTATGAGACAATAGGGAACCTTTAAAGAAGATGCGGAGCAGCGAAAGTACCTTTAAGCGAAAGAGAAGGAACAGAACTTCATATAGAAAAAGTAAAGTAAAAGTAAAGATGGGCTGAAGATTTTGAAAAAATGCTCAACAGACCCCCACCAGATAGCCCTCCTCCCCCATTGACATCTATCCAACAAGATAAGATCTACCAATAAACTGTGATCCTACAATCGTTAGCTGAGATAATTAGAAAATTGAATTCTGGAAAGGCAGCAGGCCCAAACTACATCTTACATCTCCCATGAGGCATTGAATACCAACATTGCCAGCTCAGCTCAAGTATTGGACATATTTTTTAAACCAAGATTTCAACAGAGGAGAAACAGTCTACCCAAAGAATTGGAAGGTTGGGCATATGGCAAAGTTCCCGAAAAAGGGGGAACCTTGATATAATGTACCTCTGTCTAAATATACTTATTTAAAAGAGGTGTGTTGTGGAAGAAACACTTTGATAAGATAACATTAAAATAATTCAACCTTACCCACAGACTTCTGACAGTTCCTTTACAGCTTCATGATCTACATCCATCCTCTTGGCAATTTGATTTAATTTTTCCTCTTCGCTGACATCAGCTTTCAGGCGAACTGCCTCCAAAGCTTCTAAGCCCCAGGACTGAAGAAACTCCTTCGGGCAAATTAGGTCACTTTGACGAACACCTCTTGCGCAACCACGGTCCCGCGTGTAAATTGGACTCCACCTGATAGAAAGTTCATAATGAATAGAATTCTTCAAGGTAGGGTAATTTTATGGGCACAGAAAGCATCAAGAACAGTTAACTATTGAATATAATAGTAACAACTTGTCAAAATTTCAAATTAATACTTTTACAGACCCAATCAGTGAAATATGGACTTAGCAGATATTTATCCCGCTCGGCGGTCTCCACCTAACATCCCTCCACCAACCGTCCCATCCCAATCAGGGCACTATCACCTTATTGCCAGACTATGATTCATTTACATAAACCCATGTCCTATAACATCCCCCTTTCATCGCTTCAGGATACACACCTCGTATAAAGATTTGTGACTGGGTTGAATGAGATGGTCATATGATCATCATAATTACGATGATGCTTAAATTCTATTGGCCTGTGATGTGATGCGATTGATCTGGCTAACAGCTATCGAGCCTCATCATTCCCTTCAATAAAATTAAAAAGTGTCTGTGTATCATACACTTAGCAGATGGACTAGGCTTTGTTTGCAAAATACATTTTCAGGTATGTAGAGTGCTATGCCACCACTTCATCGGTCTTTGGAATGGTCAGCAGGTCCGCAGAGGGCTTAACAGTAAGCATTGCCCGATGGCCCGAGGCAAATGAACCCCTGTGTCGTGCAACCCAAGCTAGTCTTCAACTGAAGTTGAAGAAATATTGACAAGCATATTTCGTATTTCATTAAATCTGGGAAGACTGGCTCGCTGATGAGGACAGACTGCAAGACTTCCCCAACTTTCTCATGCTTGAAACTGCTCATGTGCTTGCCGATGTCAAAAGCTGTGGTTGAGAGAGGGTTCTCCGCAATGAAAAGAATAAAAAATGACTGGCAAAGCCAGTGGAGAAACTATCAAAACTGATGTTCCTGAGTCTTGAGGGGCCAAGTGTAGAAGACTTTGAAGGAGAAAGACCTTTGGAGAGATGGTGGAATGAGGTCGAAAATTAATTTCTGTCATTCAGGCTGACCAGATATATTTGTGTATGTGTGTGTGTGTAAGAACCAAACCAGAGATAAAGCTGTGTAGAAAGAGTTATAAGAATTTCTTTTAGTGTACGACTAATGAGCTATTAAAGACAAGAAGGAAGTCTATCGTTCATGTGTGTTCGATGAAGAGTGAAACAGAAACAAGTAAGCCGATAGCCTCTATGTAAGAGTACATGTTTCAACACTTTAGTGATATTTCCTATGTAAGGTGGATTATCTAAGCATGTGGTTTTTGGGTAAGTCAAAAGTATGTTCGGGCAAGTGGTTTTTTCTTGCACTTGCCCGACAGGGCAAGTGGGAAAAAACGGTTACTGTTACACTCTGTCCACAACATCGTCCTATTGATGTCCTGATTAATTGAAAGTTATCAAAGAAATCATAGGCCTCCATGGGTTAGTTCTCCTGCCTTCCACTTACTGTTCATTCCCCTCCCGCTATCATCCCCTCTGTTTTATTTCCCACGGGCAGGATGTTAGGCGGAAACCACCGTATTTGTATTCAAGATCAGGCGAGTATGTTTTATTATGAAGTTCCATCAGTCTTCATTTGAGCTGCTGGTAAAGTACATGATGCACTTTGGCATGTGACAAGTTTGACCTCTTCTCTGATTGGTAGCCAAGTTTCATTCATATCGGTTCATTCACTTCGTCGAAACAATCGTTTAAAATAGCCACTACGCGATCGCTCAAGCCCAGATTTCTGGCCTGCAGCGAGGTCCGTTTTTCGGCTGACGCATAGCGCTACGATTGGCATTGCTAAACAGTGTTTGTTAAACAATATGAATTTTTCGTAGGCAAAATCTATAATAGGAAATTCTATCTCTGCACTTCTCTATGCTCTGTTTTGCCAAACCGGATTGTCCTGCCATAGGCCTACCAGGAAGACCCTCCATTACCTACAGATATTGTTTACAAAAATTGAGTTTGCCAGATTCTATGGCTAATTTCCCTGTAGAATGCCAGGTTCCGTTCATATATATTCCTATTATTTACTGAGATTATTCTTTGAAAGTCATAT
Source organism: Doris verrucosa (assembly GCA_031762655.1). Classification (NCBI taxonomy): domain Eukaryota; kingdom Metazoa; phylum Mollusca; class Gastropoda; order Nudibranchia; family Dorididae; genus Doris; species Doris verrucosa. The sequence continues at coordinate 11,321 of JAUEKT010272841.1, forward strand.
CAACTTTCTCACCGCTTTAAAGGGCTGTAACTTTATTATTTCTTGATGGATTTTCAAAATTCAAAAAGTATCCTTCTTGTCAGAGATAAGGCCATTGTCATTGAAATAGGATGGTTTAAAACACAAAGCAAGAAAAAAAAATTCTTTGGCATTGCTACACGATTACCGATTCCATTTTCGCTCCACCATGGTAAAGAAAAGTTATGACGAAATCTTCGCTCCTCAAAGGGAACCTCCATTTTATTCAAATCCCTAGTTACGACAATCGTTAATATCAGTATTCCACTAAGTGTTAGACTTGCCGATAGCGTTGACCCTCCATTACTATAGATCTAGTTCAGGGCTTAACATATAAAAGCCTTGCCCGACGGCCCAGGGCAAGTGAACCTCTGTGTCGGGCAAGCCGACCGGGCAAGTAGAAATATTACTGGCAACCTTTGGCAATGACATGGTTACAACTCCCGCAGACTACTTTGGCCTTGGCACTGTGCTACAGGCTCGCTGATGAGGACAGACTGCAGGTCTTCCCCAACTTTCTCATTGTTTGTAGTGAAACTGCTCATGTGCTTGCCGATGTCAAAAGCTGTGGTTGAGAGAGGGTTCTCCGCAATGAAAAGAATAAAAAAT
>JAUEKT010272952.1:0-11945 GCA_031762655.1 Doris verrucosa
GGTACCATTATGATCACACACAACTCACAATCTTGATACTGTCAAATTGTCTTGTAAGGACTTCCCTTTGCTGGAAAACGACATTACTTTTTATGTACTGAGTAATTCTTGTTCTTGTGGGAGCTTCAAACTTGTGAAAAAATTGAATTTTTCGGTTGCGAAAACATTTTAAAAATTAAAAAATTCATAACTTTTTTATTTTTGAACCGATTTTGATCATTCTTTTTTTATTTTTCATCATTTCACTTTTTCTTTCCATATCAAAAGAAAAAAACATGCTATAATCCAAATAAAAAATCAGTTTGTGATACCTAATGGTATCTTCTGTGGTTAGTGTGGGTTCAATGTGACTATTAATGCTAGAGGGGACTGAGTAATGAAATTTGGCTGGTCTTGTAGACAGTGTGCGTAGTAATATTATGCTAATTTGACTTTATCAGTTGATTTCCCTTATTGGGCTTGTGCCATTGGCTACGAACTTTACACCCAACAAACTTTTTGAAGTGGCCGAGCTAGTTCGTCAAGGCGGAGGTCTACTGTATGTTGTAATTCTACTGAAGAAGAGTAGTATTGTGGATGTAGTTCTAGATATATATGCCATAACACAACATTAAGTTGGTCTTTCCTTAGCATTCAATTAAGGAAAATGGTATGTCCATCTAGGGATTGTATGTAGCAGAATACACATAAGCCTTGTAAAATACACATACAACAAGGTGTTTGATTTTGCTATCCATTATATCACAATATTCTAAGCAGACATGCGAGAAGAAACACTCCCCTCATAAACATACCATTTTTCTTAAACCTCATGTATACAGCTGTCAACAGCAAATGAGAAGCAAGAATTCCATCTTTATGATTAAAACAGTTTTTGGTTTTTTTTAATTTTTTAAAATTACAGCAGGAAAAGCAGGCAGAGGGGTAAGGACTGTTTTATGAGAAAAGTTCTAATACGGTAGTGCTAATAATACAATGTAGTAAATAAAATCAAACCAATTTAAACTGCAAGGTAATTCCATTCTTGAAAAACATCTTGATCTCCAGCCTGAAAGGTTCTATCAACATTGACTGTAATTTTTCTTTGTAAACTTTAAAAGTTTGACCTGGTATTTCAGGTACACAATATAAATAAATTTATTTACATTATGAAGTTTGCTCCTTAATTTCTGATTATGATGATTGATGACAAATTGATAATTCGGAAATTTATACTCGGTGGAGATAGAACCTTATTGTTCAGAGACCACTATATGTTGATTATAAATAAATTAACCATGCCCAATTTCCTGGTGACTACATCGTTAAAAGTAAGTCCATTGAAAATACACATGTATACTGACCACATTAAAATGAAAGTGCATCAGGTTCAATTTCAACCTTGCTCCTTTAAAAAATTCATCAATTAACCCGTTACCCCAATTGCCTTTTCCTGCGTTAAATTTTGCAAGTAAATTAATTTCAAATAACACTAACATTTTGAAATGGACAGCTTCAGAGAGGAATTATGAATCAATTATTTTTTATGAAGTAACAGAACGATAATTAAAGGATGTATTTTTTAATATGGCTTATGTGGTCAGTACGTATAAGAAATACAGCAATGAACAATACAGCAAAAAGACTAGAGCATGAAAGACAATAAAATTTAGTATTTTACATGCCAGATGAATGCAAGAAAGAACCAAGTAGAATGGCAAATCGCGTCATTGTAAAATGACTATATAAATTTCCACTACTGATCATAAAACCAATAATTATTAGAGACATCAATATGGCATTATTTTTTAAATATTGCACACGTTTGAATCTCTTACTATCTAGTGGAAGTAAAACATATTTAGGGGGAATCGCTTGGGTGATCTAGTAAATTGGAATAAAACCGGGACAAATTTCTCCCTACTGGAATTTTGATTCAGAGTTGATTATCATGCAGCAGAGTCTGAATCTCTTGTTGCTTTTACCAATAATTGTTTTAAAGGTCCTCTTTTGGGAATGATTTTCATTAAAAGGAATGCAAGAAGTACTGCTCTTTCCAAAGAAGTAAGCCTTCAAAACAATTTACAGAGGTTGCATAGCAGTGGTTTCACTGATTTCCTCAATCTTTAGCAACTTTAATAGCGACACTCCTATTTTATTATGACACATCCAACCAACGGGTACCCACTATTCTATATAAAGATAAATAAACAACTGCAATACTATTCTTAACAGGAAAATTGTCAACAAAAAAATCAGTCTCTTGCAAAGTAATCTACATGTATAAGAAAAAAGTATATCTAAAAATAATCTACAAAATTCCCTACGCAGTTATATGGTGAAAGCATGGCACCAACGATATGAGAGTTACCATTGCAACAACCTCATTCTCTTTAAAAACAAAAGGGCAATATAATATAGTGATTGTTATTGTTAAGCCTTCTGCAGTTTTCCTAGCAATTCCAGTACTGGAACTACAATTCACTGGTATTATGAGAAAATAATAATGTGACTGAAAAATGTATCATCTGTTTCAAGACAAAACAACAGTCAAATTGCTATTGCTACCTAAATTTAATTGTAATCTCAAGAAACAAATCTCTAGCCATCTATCCCATTCTAAAACATTAATACCAATGTGAGTAAATACTGCTGAAGATATGAGTGGGAACTATTAATAACTTGAAGGTAACATTATCAAATTGAGTAGCTTGGCATAACAAACTTTTTTCTAACTTGTAAGTAAAGAAGTTCTCAATAAACACCGAAAGGATTAAGTACATAAACTTACCGCAATCACATAGTGATTAGCATTTTAATTTCAATATTGATATATATATTTATCTACATGTACATACGTAAATATGATACCACTATTATGATGATGATGAGCCAAAAAGAGGAATAACATGAGAATAATTATTGATGTAAAAGATAAAATATGGAATACCCCAAATGTAACCATTACAGACAGGACATAGTCTAATATGATTGCCTAACCCTTTCCTGCCTAAACCTTCACTCTGTCTGTGACCTTAAGACAAAACTCAACCAAAAATCAAAGTTACTGTAACATTGGCAAAGACAAAAATTCAATAGACAGAGATTGCTCAGCTGCATTACAAAATAGATCTAAATTCTAAGTCGGTCCATTCACCAGTACTATTTTGTAGATCTATCACCATCACTATCAGGTAGATATCTGGGCCCCAGAGTCGCTGAGAGTACCAATTTTACTAAAGGATTCATTGCTATCATCTAAATATTCTTTAATGTCACAGCAAAAGTTTGAACACCAATCTCTTTTTGAAGTACGTGGAAAACTTTACATTTAAAATGGTAAATTATCTTTGTGTCTGGAAAAGCCGTACACAGAATCGAAAGAGGATGAACACATGAGATTGTTTGCATTAAAGGGTTTCAGTTTTCGCCCACTTAGGGATTTCCGTTCATACCAAGCATTGGCGAAATCTTTTCACTACAGAAGTAAAAAGACAGTGCAGGCGAGAGAGTTGCTTTAAGTCGCATTAGGCATTGAGGCTGAGGTTTCAGTATGCGGGAAGGGGTTAAAGAAGAGTCACATGCTTTGCTCATGAATCAATGACTTTAACCCAGACACAACAAAACCAATAAAAACATCCCGTAACAAGTGTTGTGGAACACATGAAAAGAATTCAGCATAAATTTCATGAGACAATGAGAAGATAATTGAGACAATGTATGACTAAATGATACATTCATCCTAACAAACAACACTTTTAACAAAGGTAATGTTGACCCTATATTTGAATTATTGAGCTATATACTCACAGAGAAGCTCTCATCACTTTGTAACTCAAATCATAGCATTAACAAAAGATGATCCTATAGTTGAAAGGCAAGATTTTTCATGAGACCATTGGTAGTGTTTTCCATGACTACCAATAATTGAAAACCAACATTCTTTTTGTAGTCATTAAGCTGATAAGTTCAAATGATACAAAAGTTTGGATCTTTATAAATAAATACTCATCTGTTTCTCTAAAAATTTGACCCAACTTAGCTGGTCTTGTTGTCTATCAAGTATAACCATTAGTTAAAACTCTCATATCACCACAGAAACAAGAATAAGGAGAAATAAAAACAGCATTTGTTTTGCCTGAAAACCAACAACAAAAATTTAGCAAGTATACAATTGTTAATACCATAGCATTTTTCATTCAGAATACAATATACCTGATTATACTATAGTTATTTCAGAATCAGGAAAAGAACTTTTGCAGTGGTTGAATCATTTCTGAAATGACATCAAATCACATCCCTTTAACAAGGAAGTTGCCTGTCAAAGCCATCTTGATGGGTACCCCTCCAAACATTTGATAAAGGTGGAAAATAGGCAATATTTTTGCATTTGGAAATCTAAATGGCCCTTTCCTATCAAGCTACTGTAGATTACTGATTTTCAGAAAAGGTTTCTATGAAATAATTCAATGCCGTTTTTTTAGGCAATGTCTGCAATCCGAAAGTATTGTGAAAGTTGCCGGCAGTAAACGGCATTTGAAGCTAGCAGAGAAAAGGGTTTATGCCAGTACCAATGTGGATCGTGTTTAGCAGCCATTGGAAAGTTGATTACATCTGACAAATGTCACTGGTGGTAATAAATGAGTTAATGGTGCAAGTTGAATGTAACAGGCATTATGCAGCAGTTTTCCCCCCTGACTAATGCTTTCTCCTTTGTTTCACATTCAAGAAAAAAATCAATAGCAAGACAATGAAAACAATATGAAAATATTTTCTAATATTCAGGAGTTTCAATCATTTGTCTTCCGATAGCATGTTCTAATGTTAGGGTATAGTAAAACAGTTGAGCAAATGAAACTGAAACAGAAGCAAATAATTGCAGCCATGATGTGTACAGAATATACAATATTTCATGTCACAAAAGGTTCATAATGATAATGGCAAAGAGAATAAAGTTGAGACAAAATACCAAATAACACGAGATCAAGCCTTTAAAACATTATAATACTATGTAATGCAATATGTGTAATTGCCCCAGGTTGGAAAATATGTAATCAAGAGACAAGAATACTTATTCAAGATTACTGTACTCAAACAAAATTATTCTAAAAAGATGAAAATGAAGATTGTCATCAGAGTCAATGTCTTTGATTTTTTATAATATCTTTAGTTGAATTAAGTTTCTTTTAAGAAGTGTTCCCTGAAGAAGAGTCTGCATTTTCAAGCAGTCACTTGGAGGTGAATTAAGAGGAAAACACAATGTTAAAAACTTTATCTTTTTATTAATTAGATAAAAGGAAAAGGTCTGTAAATAGCACCCAACAACCATCCGCCTTAATCAAAAGGAAAAAGTTGACAAACCGTTTAAGATGTTACCAGAGCATTTTCCTCTCAAATGTTTTAAACACAAGGGGGAAATTATGCCCATTTTTTCAATAACCTTTTACCATTATACCAGTGTAATTTTATCCTTACAAACATACAAATATGGCGGAAGAAAAGAACAACACACACAGTGAAAGACCAATTTCAGACATACTTTATATCCCACATGATAAAATCTGGATAAGAAAATCAAATTGAAAGACTGTAAATCATTTGGAAGCATGCCATAGATCAGGTTATATGGAGAGAGACAAGAAATGATGTATCACAACATAAATTCCCACAATGCAGAATACTGAATAGCAAAATCAGTTTTCAAAATAGGTAATCATACCATTTGCTTAATATTCCAAGATCTTACAACATAATTAGCAAATAATTATAACATAAATTTCAAAAACATTATGCAAGACAATGAATGTAACCATATCTTGGATATTTATTTATTACATAATTGCGTTGTTAAAATCTGTTCAGCAGTAATGCTTTACTCAGTCTGGGAGCTTTCATTTTCTTGACATGTTTTTACAAAAACCGACTTCAATTTTTCACATCAATTCTCTGTGGCCTGGTGGTAAGGTTGGAAAGATGAAAGGAAAGCTGCATACAAATCCTTTGGACCACCTCACTTAACCTCAATCTTTGGTATCACATGAACCTCGAGCTAACTTAAGTAGGCTATGCGTTATTTAAAGTCTACTCTTAAGTTTTATTGCTGATGTGCGATCCCCGACAGCTGTCGTGCCTGCCATTCCACCTGCTGTAGAAAATGGGCTGATAGCAACAGGAATCACTCATGTTGTCAAAGTGACCAAGCTGAGTTAACTTTCTTGCCAAAGAAATTTTCTTTTAATGAAATGCCACGAGTCCGGCTTGAAGCCAATACCTGTGGGTCTCCACCAAGCAATACTACCCACTCTAGGCTATCTTGCTCTCTGTTTGATGTCCCATATCAATGTAAAAACAAAGAATCATAGGAACTATGGCAAAAACTTTGGAAAAATGGTCCTTTTCACCAAAAATATTGCACATTATGAATTAATAAGATATTTCATAGATTGGATACTTAATGACCATATACTACCCACAACATGATACCTCATTTCATGTCTCCACTCAAGAGGAGTTGTGAAATCGGCATTATTAGGGACAAGGTACGCTCTAAATAACAAGCACTCTGTAAGAGAAAATGTAGCAACCGCACAATGAGGGATTGCTGCTACTTTCTATAAATCACATTTAGTGCTATGACTTATTGACAGAATGACCTTTGAAGAAAAGTGATTCAAAAATCTTAAAGACAAGCTCTCTTTGACTAGCACTTGACTTAGCGGGTTGCAAATCCACACCGATTCATGACTACATACCAGACACTTTCAACATATTGTGAAAAGAGTAGTCACCTCCTGCAATTTCCCCTGTTACTGTTACATTACAGAAGGATGACAGAATTATAGCAGTGTGAATCTACAATTATCAGAACCAAGTATAAGAATATGAGGGGCAAAAGAGAAACCCTGAAGAGAAGACTACTTGAACAAAATCCCTTTAGACGGATATCCTTGAGTAATATTTAAGATAAAGTGATAAATAAGGAAATGCCAGGCGAAAAACATCAAAAACAAATTTAGATTTAGGTTTAATGCATGTGTGATCAGAAAGAATTTCTTTGATGGACAAATAAAGACATCTTATTTTAATACACCATAGTAATATAAAAGACATTTTTCTAAAACCACAAAAAACACAACCTCAAGTTAAAAGACAAAACTTGGCATTTTCTGATAAAAAGCACAAAAGCCAGCATAAAGTAAAAAAGCATCCTCTAAACCCCTAAAATCCCCCAAATGTAGAGCTCATCCTAGTCTATGTAGTGTGAGGCAGGACAGCCGATGATAATTCCCCCCGCCCCAAAGCAGACTTTACTCCAGAGCACCTGTGTTAAATTGTACTCAAATGGTACCTGGGTTACGTTGCACTCAGTGGTACCTGGGACAAAATGAGCAGTCTCAGTTGGCTTACTTGCTTCAGGTCAAAAACATAGCACTAGTGTCACTCTCTTAACATATAGAATCTAACAGAAATTTTATTTATTTGATTTTATTCAAATTTCGTTTTCGCACCAACAGTACATGTTGCCGTTGTCAGAAGGAAAACTTTAAAATGAAGAAAAAGGAGTAAAAGAAAACAAGCTACTTCTTTTGTCACTCCAAATTTACATTTCAGAAATGCATTGATCAAATCATGAATGTAGTTACATGGTGAAGAAAGACATCAATGACAAGTCCAAATGATAACCAAACCCAGTAATCTTAGATTTTTGCTATTCTTATCCTTTGACCATCACATTTCCAACATTGAAACTAACAGAGGCATCTTCATGCTATCAATATCAAACTCAGACTTGTTTTTAATGTTTCTGCACTACACTGATCGTCTTAGCTCTCTTCATGTTGACTGAAAGCATATTCATTTATGTAATGAGATTTCTGTAATTGTAATGTTATGGATTGATTAAAATGAAAAATTCATTATGTAATGAGATTTCTATCATGTTATGGATTGATTAAAATGAAAAAAAGAACAATGTAAAAACAAACAAAAAAACATTTAGAGGCTCTAATCACACAACTGCTACAAACAAGCGATTTCAATCAAATGTAAATAATCTATGTGTTACATTTGTAAAGCTGACTGTTAACTATATATATTAAATGCTAGAGATAACTAAAATCTGTTCTCAACAAAACAAATTCAAAAAGAAAATCATAATAATCATATGATAAGTGGGAAAAAGACCAATGTCTATATATATATGTGTGTGTGTGTGTGTGTGTGTGTGTGTGTGTCTGGCACAAGCTGGCCATGTTTGGGCTGTTTTGTTTTGTTGTGGTTAAAAACCTAGAAGAAGACAAAAATCTTACATATCAAATGCTTTAAAAAAGCAGATAAGATTGTCTATCCACTTGAGAGGTCTTAAAAATAAGTCAAACAAGTCAAGTCAATAGTCTGTTTTATTTCATAATGTACTTAATGTCAAGCGACATGCCTCGAGTAAAATTTACTCTTTCAACTCGGCCAGTTTGTGTTTGATACTGTAGACATACGGGTAACATGAGTGTGTGTAAAGTGAAATTATAACTTATTTATCACCATAAATTGCACCATTGTGTTTACCGATTATTTTCCATGACTCCCCAACCTATGGCACAGCCATCAGGAAATTTAAAATTCAAAGTAAAAGTAAAAATTTGAAGGTTATGTAGAGATCAAACTCACTATTTGAGAATTATGTCTCATAAACATATTTACATTATATTGCACAAATAATTTGAAGCTCTAAATGCATCATGTAACATTTAAAACTTCTTAAATAATTCAAATTTGTGTACTTTCACGTAGAATACAAACAAAACAAAACATGATACCTTTTCACAAAATATTTTTAGAATTTTGGGTGATTCCATCAGTAAGTGGTTACAACTAAACATTTTGTCCCCTTGAAGCAATTTGTGCTCGGTTGAAAGAAAAACCGCAATTCATGTCAATATTGGGACTTTCAGTAGGTTTAAAGAAAAGCTTTGTATTTCAAGTTAATACTGGGACTCTGGGTTAAATTCTTGCTTTTGTCATGTCTTAATCTTGAGTCCATGCTAAAAAAATGTCTTCTCAGTTAATGAATCCAAATCATTATGCCAGATAAACAATAGATATACAAAAAATTAAAAGACTCGTACATGCAGCCATAACAAGTTACACACATATGGAACCCTAATTATTGTCTTTCCTCCATATTGTTGTCACACAATATCTCATGTGTTGTGAATGATGCATAATAATGTTGAATTCTTCAAAACAATAAGTCTGTTTTCAATTTAGAATCCATTTCAATATCAATAAATTTGTTAAGTTACACATGTTTGTACAAGTTGTACATGTTTGCACAAAGAATGCAGCAATGACAATGTGTCAATAATCTCTGTTTTTAATATTTTCCTACATCTTATGCAGCCTGTTGCAAATGGTGCTTGAATAATGTCAAAATGTTCTTTTTCATCAAAGAAAAACAAAGAAAAAGCTTGTTAGCCAATCTTTTTGATATTATAGCTTCCAGCCTACGTTACCATCATTTTCAGGCCTCATATAGGATTTGGACTCGGACATTTGTCCAACATCTTTCAGTATTGACCTTTTCGCTCTGGAGGAGAAAGTTTGATTACATAAGAGAGTTGTCATCACTGTCAAATGGCTGATCCAAGAGAGTGATTCTGCATAGTGAGGGGAAGTCTTCAGACTGCATATTGTCTTGAGGTCTACATAGTAGGCTGTTAGCTTTGGAGCTCACTGACAGCTCATTATTGTTTCATGGTGCCTACTTTGAAAACTCTTCCCATCCCTTCGATGAATCTACTGTCTAGAAGCCCACAAAGCAAAATGATTTCATTTATTTATCAAGTAATGCGTAAACATTCTGATTCTCCTACAACTCAAATACTTTGCTCAAAGAAAAGTACAGGGTGTAAGAGAGGAGATTTAAATTAAAAGATCTACAGGGACTGGCTCTTAAATCTATGGTATTGACATATGCGATAGTCATAGGATACAATAAGTAAAAGTTGAATGACACCATTTACCTGTATACATTTCAATAACTTGAAATATCTCGAAGTAAACTATCATTGCAGAATCAACATAAGAGCAAATGCTTTTAGCGGCTCAAGTGACTATTGTAATTAAAATATTGAAAATAAATTTAATAAGCTGTTTTCTAGTATTCAAACCTAGAAGAAAAACTGGTTGTAATAAATTAAAGATCAGTCCTTAGCCCTTAAAAATGTTATAAGTACAAATGTGGTGAAGACAAAAGATATGCTCTTTAATACCAATGGTGGGTAAGTTTCAGTTTCCTTTTCTTAATAGAAGGTTTTTATAATAAGAAGACACTCTTTAAAGCTTATCAACTCATGCTCTCTCAATAATATCAATAAAAAGGAATGCCCACGTTGAAGGGAATTTTCAAAAAGGTGGGGGAGTATTTAAACCGCAGACTCAAATGCAAGGAGGAACAAAAGGAAAAACACGAAAAGATTGAAAACATCAACAGTAAAAGACAGTCAACTTTCAATGAGATGAAACTTAACCGAGATTTATACTAACCCCTTGATCTACCTATCTTTATGAGTAGAACACAGTGGTTGAAAGCAGCATGAAATTTTCACTTCAAATTTCCTTTTCCAGAGTTGTTTGCTGAGCTCGCAAATACTGAGTGTACAACTGGCGAGCATGATGAAGCACTTGTTTGGCGTCGTGCCTGCGCACAAGCCGGTCAAAGTGCATAGCTATTTCCTCGTAGCACAGCCCCGCCATGATGGCCTCTCTGTGCTGGCTTATGATGGTGAAACAAAGGAACATCATGAACGGATTACCAGCACCAAAATCTTGGGGAGGGGGCAATCTCGAGGGGTTGCACACGTGGGGTTTATCTTGTTGAAATCGTGAACTAGTCGAACCAGTTGAATTCTCAGAACCCTCGCTGCTGCTGCGCGAACTCGTCAGTGACACTCCACCACCCACACTGCCGTTGAGGTCAGACTGCGGCGTTGGCTCCACGGATGTATAGAAAGTTGACGTCCTCGTGGGAGATGGAGGAGGATCGTACACTTTAGAACTACGCTTTTTAGGCGAGGACAGAAGTCGTTTCATACTGCGAAATATTCCGGTGGTGGAATCCCCTGTTCCCTGACAGGGCTTTCCATTGAGGTTGCCATGGTTACCAAAAGACGCCTGTTTTGAGGCTTCTGTCGGCACAGAGGGTACGTTTCTATTGAAGTCTGGCGTCATTGACGAGCTCTGAGCGGAATTGTTTGCGTTGGGTTCCGTGGGGACTGCCACCTGAACCTGTTCATACGACAAAGAAGAACCAACATCATCACCACTTTCCACAGACATTAACAACTTTCCCTTGTCTGAAGAGTCCTCACTAAGCACAGTATCCAGAGAACATGCAAATTGTTCCGGCTCTTCCCCTTGGTCCACACTTTCTATTAGACTGTCACTGTCGTCTTGTGCATATTTATTGTCGTCTACTCCATCCTCATCTGGGAAAACGTTTTCTTGACCACTACAACTGTCGGGGCTTTTGCTTACAGGAGCCTCATGTAGAACCTGATCAATGCTGTCAGATTTCTGTTGCAGGGACCGGACAATGGCGTTGTCGACTTCTGGAAAGTCTGCGGTCCTGTCTTCCGTGTCACTCGGGGATGCGTCGAATGAGGAGACGGTGCTGTCAGCTAGACTAGAACCCCCCTGGTTCAAATCAGCCTCCGATTCCGTCGATTTGGAGATTGGATTTTCGTCCTTCACCTTCCTAGCAGCGGACTTTGAGTGAGCCGCCTGGGTCATGCGATGCAGGGCGCCGACCTTCCTCATGGCCAGAAGCTTGGCGTACATGGCGTGTTGGAAGGAAATGGTGGGCGAACACGGAGAGGACGACAGAAGGCGACTGGAGTAGTCTATATCTACGAGGGACAGTTCCCGTTGGGGTGGGGATGGCGGGAGCGTGGCCCACATTACCTCTAGCA